>QFET01004239.1:0-60450 GCA_003316355.1 Tuber calosporum
GGACTCCCTCCCCCACCATTGCCGCCATGGATCTCACAAGACCCAGACAGCCAGTCCCACCAACTGGTGCTCCAGCTGACCCTTGCCCCAAATCTGTTGCACCAGTCCCCACCTGGCTCTCCAGTTCTCCGCTTCCACATGGCCCATTTGGCTTTCCTCGCCAATGAGTCCCGCACACGAACCCCCCTCCCTGACGCAGGTGCCAGGCACTACCCTCACCCTTATTCAACACAACTGCCTTGGCAGCTGGAAGATGTTTCTGTCCCTATTCAATAGCCTTAAGGCTATGCCCACCCCTCCACACTTGGTCGCCCAGCAGGATCTTCCAGTCTTCAAGGGGCGACTACCAATATTTTCCTCTTATAAATCTTTCTCCCCACCTACTACTAACGGCGCCAAACCTAGGGTGGCCGTTTATGCTCTCCTTGATTTCATGCAAGTTTTTGCACTACTACCCGTTTTCTTGGACTGGCTGGATTTTATGGCAATTGATATTCACTCCCCTTCAGGCAGGTTTAACTCAGCTCATCGGGTCTTCCGCGTTTACAATGCCTACTCCACCACCGGGCGCTCATCCCACACCCGTACAATTTCCCCATCTTTTATTTTCCGGGAACACACTTTGCCCACCCTCCTGGTTGGGGATTTGAACCTACATCACCCTCTCTCCGACCCTCTAAGGGCCCTTTCTGATACTGAATTTAGCCTTTCTTCCCCATACTTTAACCTGGCCAACAAGCTAGGCTACGCACTTTTAAATACCCCAGGTGTATTCACTAGGTTCCCCTTCGATGATACATCCAGACATGGAGTCTTAGACCTGGCCTTCGCAAATCCCTCCCTTGCCTCCTTTGTTAGTTCATGGGGTATCACCCTCCCACTCACCGGCTCTGACCATCTCCCAAACATAATAGCCCTATCCACGCTATTCCTACGACCGCCTGACCCCACCCCTAACAGGGCCAAAACGGATTGGCTCTCACCCTCCCCTCTCATCAAGGATCTATCGGTCCCACCTCCTCCCCAGCTCCCTACCTCAGCCTCACTTAGTGCTTGGTTCGACCGCCACCTGCGCACCATCACCTCCCTCCTAGCCCAGCACACACCAAACAAACATCCTTGCTTCAGGTCTAAGCCATGGTGGACAGCTGAACTATCGCAGCTGCGCCAAGCTTTCAACAGAGAGGCATGAATATCTCGCATGTCCCCCTCCACCACCCTCACCGACCGTGCTCGTGCCTCCGGCCTTGCGTATTTCAAGGCCATAACATGGGCCCAGGCATCACACTGGAACTCTTTCCTCGCCTCCTTGGACTCCAAATCGGTGTGGACTGCCCGCAGGATCGCTAGTGGGCGCCCCCCTGACCGGTTCCCCTCCTTTCCCTACGCCACGACACCCGTCGAAGTCAACACCTCCATCCTGCATCACTTTTTTCCTCCTAAAGACCCCCAATCCTCGCCATCCATCCTGCGACCGTTCGGGGACTTCCTGCCACTTCAGAAACAGGAAGTCTCCCTCACCCACCGCAAGTCCTCCAACACCTCAGCCCATGGGCCCGACCTGATCCCCTATGGCATATGGAAAAGGATCAACAACATCAACCCCACCTTCCTCACCTCCCTCCTAAGCCCCCTGTTGACCTATGGCTTCCACCCCTCCTCCCTTAAAAGAGCCAAAGGCATTGTCCTCTCCAAGCCTGGCAAATCTGATTATAACTCCCCCTCCTCCTTCTGAGTCATTGTCCTCCTGGAAACTATTTCCAAGATTCTGGAAAGGATAATGGCAACCCGCCTTTCGCTAATGGCCCGTACTGTTAGCCTCTCGACCCAAACCAATGTGGCTCGCTCCCCGGCCTCTACACCTTTGACGCATGTACTGCCCTCACTCACGAGGTCCGCCTGCTGCAACGTGCAGGCCTCAAGACCTCTACCCTCTTCCTTGATATCAAAGGAGGCTTTGATAATATTTCCTCTACCTGTTTATCCTCCCTACTTCGCGCCAAAGGCGTATCTCCTTATATGGTTTCTTGGGTGCGTTCCTTTTTGACTGACTGCAAATGCCGCTTGATTTTTCCAGGCTCTGCGAATATTTTCTTGCCTGGTCAAGTGGGTGCCCCCCAGGGCTCTCCTATCTCACCTTTGTTATTTTTAATTTATGTTTCTTGCCTGAACTTGTCAATCCCTAAGGGGATTATGTTTTCGTATGTTGATGATTTTACTGTCACTGTTGGGTCTGGGTCATACCGGAGGAACACACAGCTTCTTCAACATTACTACACCCGCCTCTGCTGGAAGGCTACCCCACTTGGAGTCTCCTTCTCCATCCCCAGAACCGAACTCATCCACTGGCAAACTCCAAGGGAACGCTCTCCCCACTCTCTGGCCCCGGTCTCTCTCGATGGGATCCTCTACCACCCCTCTTCCATAGTCCGCTGGCTAGGATACTGGTTTTCACCCTCAATGGAAACCTCCATCCACTTCCTCAAGAGACTAGCCCTCGCTCAGGGGGCCTTTGGCCTCATCAGGCAACTCTCTCCTCCTGGCATAGGCATAGTACCCTATCTGAACTGCAGACTGGCCATGGGCCTGCTGCTACCGATCCTCACCTACGGAGCTGACCTCCTCGTCCCCAACGCTGCGATGATGGGTAAGATGGAGGTCTTTTAGAGTAAGGTCCAACGATGGGTCACATACTGCTTCTCATCAACTCCTGTATCTATCCTTCCCTGTGAGGCTTGCCTCCCCCCTCTCAACTCGCTCCTCCCCCATCGCCGGAGGATGGCCGCACTACGGTTGGCCTATTCCCCTCCCGAGATCAACCCAGCCGCAGCCCGGCTGCCCCCATCATTTCCATCCTAGTCCAATTTTAGGCCAGGGGACTCCTCACGCCACCTCCTTCGTGGCCTTAGGGCCAACTACATCCCCCTCCGTTGGAACCAACCAAGGCCAATACCCGGCGTCCGCTCTCACCTCCCAATCGATGCAATGTGCTACCTCTTGGTCAAGGTGGCACCGGACGGGGTCAAACTGCCATAGATAAACTCACACCTCCTACCGGGCACTGTCTTAGCCCCCCCTCCTCCGATCCCAGGTGCTGTCTCCTACAAATTGATGAAGGAGGAGTACAGAAAAGACCTTCTTACTGATTGGACGCTCCTGTCCCCACCCTCTCCTTACTACCAGTACAAGCCATCCCTACGCCCACATGCCTTCATGGGCCTCGACCGCTTCACAGCTGGGCGAATCCACCAAATGCGCTCTGGCAAGAGCTATCTTGCTGCGCAACCCTCATGGAACGATGCCGATCGCTCTCCAACCTGCCCTTCCTGCGACTCAGAGGACGAAACCTTCGAGCATGCAATCCTCTACTGCCCTTCTAAGTCCCGAGAACGCCAGCTTTACCTTCCGAAGCTGTCTACCATGGACCATGGCTCTGCACTTTGGGCCGACCTGGACATGATCCTTGGTCTTGCCTCATATATCCGCGCCACTCGCACAAACTTCCCGCCTACCATGCCAGCAGTTTTTGCTACTGCAGCCTCCTCCTCCTCCAACTATGGCTCAGACTGAGCGGTTTGACCTTCCTTTTATATTTATATCTTTCCTTTCAGTTATGATTTCTTTTGGTATCATTTCACTCTATTCTTTTTGAATTAGTCGCCATTGCTGGGCGCAGTGACGGTATGCTAATCACTAGTGGAGAACTTATTTGTTTATTTCTTTTGTTTTGCACGGTTGGAATTAACATTTCGTTTATGCCATAGCTAGCGCTCCATGCAGGTTCCTGTACGTTAACAGCGAATATATGAGATAATCAAAAAAAAAAAAAAAAAAAAAACCCCCCCATAGTTAAGGGATCATGAAGGAACAGTGAAGAGACTTTAACAATATATTGAGTTAATCATCTATAAGGTTATCAAGCTTTAAAGCCCTCCAGAACATTTATCTTTTATGATACTTTAAGTCTAGCTTTCGTGACAGTTCTCCCATTTTCTCAACTGTAGCACAGTTTAGGCAATTTAAAAGTACCAAATTGGCAACCCCGTAATAGTGGTAGCCTCTTTCTACTATACCTATTTCTCTCGCCATGGACTACTCTTCTTCACTTGTCTCTATAAAGGATGATGTGAAATTCTTCCCTTCAATCAGCCTTGGTCCTTTTTTCCAAATATGGATTTTCCAACGGCTGTAAATCTACTGTTTCCCATACAGTAGGTAGCTTTCTAGCCACTTGGGCTTGCGTTACTGTCTCATTTCTTTGTCTCAACATACGATTCCTCCTGTCTGATGTAGTATTTACTGCTTGATATAGGCATCCCTTTTAAGGCATTCTTATTCTCATTGCTGATGTAGTTCTCTTAACTCTCTTCTCGTTTGCTCATGTTCCTTGTGTGCAGCAACCAGCCTTTGCAGAAGTTTGGGTTTTTGCAGGCCTAAGCCTTCTTCCAATTGAGGATCTCGATGCATAGAATCCTGCAATATTGCATAAAGGTCAGGCTCAAGTTGTGTACTTACTGCTTAATAGTGGGTAGCCCAGAGTTCTCTAGCTTATCACTTTGCGTCATGCATCTTACTTATTGCTACAGGGTGAGTAATTGTCTCTTCAGCTAAGATTTCTAAACCCAGGAGAACCGGTTTCAATTCATCTTATATGATTTGTTTACCACTTTGATGTAGAGTCCATGGGGTTGAAGTGGGTCTGCCTGTACCTGTACTTGGGTGGACAGTTTATGGTAGGCCTGATGAGTTTTAATTACTGACTCCTGTAGGGCTTTGTTTAAGTTACCTATAGTTTGTCCTATACATTATGCCAATTTCCCCAAGATAGTGTTTCTGGTATCCATGGGACTAGTGATACTTGTATGGATAGCAGGGGCCCATTTGCTGACTCCACTGTGATGTAAGAGGTGGTGGTGAGCAACTGGTAACCAGGAGACCATGGTGCATGGTTACTTGCCACCAGGGAAAGATCTTCGATGTCGGACTTGGCCTGGTTGATATCGAGAGCCAATTGTCCAGAAGACATAGTTTCTTATAGGAGTTCGAGTCTTGAAAATCTTCAAGCAGGTCGGGTATGAGAACTGGGTGTATGGCTGAAGTAAATTGGAATTTCTTCTTCTTCGCTTTTGTAATCCAGGAACAGTTCCCAACAGAATGTTGGAGTATGAAAATATTTGCTGAGTACATTATCATAAATTTTCTATTCAACTCTTCATGTGGCTTTCGAGATAACCAATGTTAACAATTACCCTAATAACTTTTACTCTACTGGTATGGGGTAGCCAATTCTGTACTGCTGAATTGCCTATGCCATGCTTGTATCGAAAGGGTAGGAGAACTGTCAGGAAAGCTGCGTTAAGAATAAAGAATAAAGATAGAGGAAAAAATGGTTCTTGAAAGCTTTAAAGTTGTTTTAACTGATAACTGAATATATTGTTAAGGTCTCTTCTCCGTTGCTTGATGATCCCTTAACTATCAGGAACAGCTAGCTATTTATACAATTCTCCCGGTACTTATGTTAACGATATATATGAAGTATCCTTAGATATGATTGCCAGGTTCATGGAACGTGGAAACCTGGTTTGACCCTGAAAATGTATGCCCCACTATGTCAAATGATCCCGCGAACTATTTAGGCTTTAGAGGGTGTCTAGCACTCCACCCATAAATAGCCTTCGATATATTTGCTCAATGATATAAGTTCAAGTAGATGTAGCCCAGTTGCAAACATCTTTCGGAATACCAGCTGATCAGTCAGGATGGCTGTCTTTCCTGCATATATGCACCCTTTTGCATATGCATTCGGATTATCATGAGTTATAGTACTCTGTACTTTAGAGTTTAGATCTTTCACCGAGTCTGAGCAGCTCTGCTATAGACACTACTTCCTGCCAGCATGGGTTGTAGTCATATAGTAACCTCCTGGTTATATATACTATCACATCAACTAATTTGTACCATTTCCCATATGTGTAACATCAGCTCCCCGTTTCCAGGCTTCGTCTCTGAAGTAATATAATCTTTTAGTTACTCTATCTGGTAGGGTTAAAAAACCTTCTGCGATAACTTGGCCACAACAGGAAAAACGATTCCGTAAATATTACTTAGCCCAACCTTGGCATATCCGGATTTTCCTTATGAAAATCTTCTACCAATTCTTGAGCATGCTGTAAGTGCTCCGTTGGTTCTCAGGTGTTCTCATCTTCAGAACATCCCTTCCACTTAACAAAGTATCGTAGTTCTTGGATGGATCTTGACCGTCCTTTGACTATTCATTCATAAGAGATTATTTCACTCTTAGGGATTTTTTCCACCTTCCATTTTAGATCACCTTCAACATCTTCGTGTGTCATTGTTAGTTGTTCTCAGTCTGGTCGAACTGAAGTTCAGTATGGCTCAAGTAGCGATACATGGAATACTGGATGGATTTTCCAGAGTTCAGATAATTCCAACTTGTAGGCTAGGTCTCCTCCTTGCTCAGGGATTTTTAACTGACTGTAAAATTTTGGTGTTAACTTCTTAGATGGTCATTTATTGCGGATATTCTTCGCATTTAGTATAACCAAATCACCAATTTTGAAGTCTAGTTGACTGTGAGCCTTGCTGACATATTATTTATTCATTCCTGCCCGTGTGATTTCATGTGATTCCTTTGCCTTTTCATGTATCGTTTTCCTCCACTGCACATACAAAGTAGCTCCGGGATTCTGGGCTTCTCACTCCTTTATCCATTCTGTTTGAGGATGGTAACCATAGTTTGCTAAGAATGGTGTTATTCCATGAAGGCTTGTTCCGTGTTGTTGTAAGCATACTCGGCTAACGGTAAAAGGTGGTACCAATCATTCTGATCATAGTTGACAAATATCCGCATGTATCCTCCCCGCACTTGGTTGACCCTTTCCGTTTATCCATCAGATTGAGGGTGGTATACAGTAGACATTTTTCTCTTTATGCCTAACATCTTGCACTGAGACTCCCAGAATTCTCCTGCAAACTTTGCGTCCATGTCTGAGAAGATTTCAGTTGGTAGATCATGAAGTTTCCAAACTTCTTTGATAAATGCCTGAGCAACATGAATTGCAGTCGCATTTTCCTCCAGACGGATAAAATGTGACATTTTCGTGAATAGGTCAACTACAACCATAATTTGGCTGTAACCCGCAGTTTTGGGTAGTTGCGTAATAAAATCTACAGAGGTAGATACCCAAGCTGCAAAAGGTACTTGTAATGGTGGTAGTAGGCCAAAGCGTGCCTGTCTTGGTGCCTTGGCCTTTTGGCATTCTGTACATGACCGTATATAGTCGTTTATCCAGTTGGTAATTCCTTTCCAGTAAAAATCCCTAGTGATAATCTCTAGAGTTTTTTCTTGACCGAAATGTCCTGCAACTTTTGAGTCATGACAACCTTTTGGAATATCAGTTTGCAGAGTCTCGTCTTGGGGGATATATAGGTGTTCTTTGTAGAACAGCATTCCATCCGTCCTGGTCCATTTTTTTGGCATTGGCTTGCCATCATCTCCTAATTGTTGTAACTCCCAATTCAGACGCGTCCACTCTGGATCATCCTTAGCTTTCTCTTTTACCTTTGCCATAAAGTTCATATCAAATTTCTTGAAATGACACTAAGCAATTATTGCATTGAACATTAAGGTTTGTCCTTTAGTACATATTGGGTAAGCGGCAATGTCGGGTGTGTCCAGGAAATCGTGTTTGGTATTAGAATGTAGGAAACATAACTGCACCTGAGTTTCCTCCAAGTGGGTACCCGAGCTCCCAAATCCTTGGCCTGCTCGTTCCGTATCTTCCAACTCCCTGACTTTATGAACCTCTCTCCGATCAATTCTTTCCACAATCATTTGCGCTATGCGGTCTCAGGTCCATACCTGAAAAGCCTTGTTAGTAGTGTTGACCAGGAGGATCCTAACATCCCCCCACTAGTCCGCATCCACGACTCCGGCTCCAATAGATATACCATACTTCACTGCCAATCCACTTCGTGGTGCAATACGGGCATATTTTCCAATTGGTAGTCCGATGGCTAATCGAGTCCCTATGAGCTCTTGCCCTTTAGAAGGAACTATGGTATCCTCAGTACTGGATAGGTCGTATCCTGCCACTAGCTTGGAACCTCGAGTAGGAATTCTTGCTTCCTCTGGTAACCTTTTAACCCTAACTGAACTGGTGCTTTGCTCTTTTTGTAATCCTGGTTGGGGTGGTTCCAAAATTTCCATTCCCCATGTGACAAATACCTATAAGTGTCGGTTATTCTGGTGGGTTCCAAAGTGATGAGACTGAAGTATAGCCTGCTTGGTATGCTAAGCTCCCTGCTTTGGGTGGTACTCTAGCCACCTGCTGAAAGCGTCTGGTTTACCACTTTTGGTCCCAGGTCTGGAAATGATTTTAAAGTTAAAATCTGTTACCTTTAGCGCCCATCGGATTTGTCTTGCTGACCAGGCCTTTGTCGTGAGAAAGTATTGTAGATTTGATGATCAGTATAGATGGTGAAAGGTTCATCAGTTCCTGCCAGGTAGTGTCGCCATTCTTCCAATGCAACTAATATTGCTAATAATTCCTTATCATGGATATAATTGTTGCGTTCTGCCTGGGTAAGCTTCCTGGAATGGAATGCAACCGGATGCAACTTCCTATCCATATATTAAGACTGAACACATCCAACAGCATAATCGCTTACATCAGTTTCCACTACCGTTTCTCTTTCAGGATGAAAATGACAAAGTATCAGAGCTGTAATAAACCGCCGTTTGAGTTCAGCAAAAGCAATATGCTGTATTTCCCCCCCAACAAAATCTTTTGGATTTCCGTTAAATAAATCGGTAATTGGTGTACACAGTGCGTAGAAACCTTTTGTGAATAGTCGGTAAAAATTGGCGAATCCCACAAAGATTTGAATTTCTTGAACCAAGGTAGGTGGTTGCCAGGCCTTGATTGATTCAACCTTGCACTCACTCATAGTGACTCCATCGACAGCCACTATATACCCGAGATACTCTACAGATTTTACATGGAATGTGCTCTTTGTCATGGATATGGCCATATGATATTCCCGTAGTCTTTCCAGTACCTTCTTTACTAATATGACATGATACTCTTCCGTCTTTGAGTATATGTGTATATCATCAATATATACTACTACTCCTTCATCTAGGAAGTCTTTTAGGATTATAGTCATAATTGACTCAAATATCGCAGGTGCATTAACAAGTCCAAATGGCATGGCCTTGTATTCATATAGGCCATATCTCGTGTGAAAGACTGTTTTCCATTCATCACCCTATTTTATGCAGATTAGATGGTATCCATCTTTGAGGTCCAGCTTGGTGAAAATAGTTGCTCCTTGAACACGGTCGGGTAGTTCAGTCATCAGAGGGAAAGGGTACTTGTTGTGGATGGTCACTTTGTTCAACCCTCAGTAGTCTATTACCAATCTGAGGTGTTCATCTGGTTTAGGAACAAAAAGTATTGGTGCCCCGGCAGGAGACTTGCTGGGGGATATCTTTCTTTGTTTTAACATATCATCCAAATATGTTCTTAGTGCTTTCAGCTGTTTCTCCGACAGCGGATAGATTGGTCCCCAGGGTAGTTGAGAGTATGGTTTGAGGTTAATAGCATGATCAAAGGTTTGATGAGAGGGAAATTTTGCTGCAGTTAACAGGCAAAAAAGGTCCCTGTAGCAGTGGTATTATTTGGGAAGTGAATCGAGGACTAGTTCTTCCTCATCATCTATTCTTGCAATTCTTTCAATAACCTCAACCTCCGTGTCTTCCAATACCTCGTCATCCTATTCAATAGAAATGTCTTCGTCTTCTGCTAAATGGTGGAGCTGACATCCAGGAGCCTTAAAACTCCAGTTTCCTGAGTCATGTATTTCCTTTATTAGATGTTCCTCTTTCCACTACACAACTAGAAATATTATTCCGTAATTTCCGGTTGGTGCAATTTCACTCATGGTTTTTGACAAATGTTTATTTATTCCAATTTCCAGGTAGAGAGGACAGGTGTAATCCTTTCTAGTAGAGAATTGGCCTCCTGTAAATCCTAGAATAGGAATAGGATCCAGACAAGATTCATATGGAATATTTAATTCCTTTACCAATTTTTCGTGAATAAAAAAATTATATGACCCTGACTACAGTTGGATTTTTATGCAATAACGTTTTCCGTACACTTAGATATATACGTGACCTTCTTCCGGTAGTGGTAGCGTTTTGGTTATTCATGAGCCAGCTTTTGTCGCTTATGCGACCGTTTTATATCTGTTCGTCCTCGCTTAGAATACATGATGGTTGTATTTATTGGGTGTTCGTGACAAAGCTAGCATTGTTTCAACCAGGGGGGTCTCCTCAGACGAACTAGAACACAATAATTAATTTATTAATATTCTGGGTGGCCCAGTACAAGCGGTGTTTACCCCCTGCCGAGGGGATCCCATAAAAGTTTTACAACCCTATTTTCATAGGAAACATGCGTGCATAATTATGCACGGCATTTTATGCATCGCTAATATGCATAGCTGTTAGTATTATGCGCCAGTGTTTTTTGAATAACTTAGCTATGGTTTTTGAGTTTAATTTCCTAAAAGGGTAGTTTGTTTAGGAAAATAAAATTCTTTTCCGAAAAGTACGTCAAATTCTGAAAAGGTTAACACTTTCCAAATTTGGAATAGCTCATCCCATCATGGAAATAAGCGCCTTTGAAACCTCGACATTTTCGCAAAAAAATCGAAAAATTAATTATAAGGGGAGGTTTTTATTTATACTGTTGGTCCCTCCTGGGGTCATGGTCTAGGCGGTTGTATTTGGTATTGGCCAGCCAAAAGCATCTGGACAGAGGTCAAGCGTTCAAACCCAACATGGGCCAACGCTTTGGATAATTGTACCATTAGGACAAAGCCCAACCCGTCACCTAGTCCAGTGACTAAAATGGCCGTTCTGGGACGCTTCGAAAAGATTTTGCATTTCCAGAACTGAAAGCACCCTGGCACTTTAATCAGGCTTACTGGCTGCCATTTCCCCGCATGGCTTCAAGGACAGGGGGCTAAATGAGTAGCTAAAACCACTGGTCCTTCCGGGGTCGGAAGTCAAACTAACCCAAAAACCAAAATTTATTTTCCAGTCCTTGCGGTTCCTTGGACCATTGACTCTAATTGGGACCCTGTTTCAGTATGTTATTATTGAAGAGAATCTCACCAGCTTTCTTTTGCACTATTTTTCATTTCGGTAGCATGTCTGGTTGTTGTCCTGCCGGCCTTTGAAAAATGGGTGAGACTGGGTTGTTTCTCAGAATCAAAAATGTGACTGCCTCCCTTTGTCATTCTTAAAAAGGTTTGCTCCACCTTTGTCTGTCCACTAACCGTGTTCTCTTAAGGACTTATGGACTTAGGAACAACTTCTCTACTGCTCCTATTCTGAATAGTGCTTGCGAAAGACAGTACTCCTCACACCCTGGCCTAGAGGGATCCCCTATTTCGATTCCGGTCACCAGTTTCCTGCTACCCTGACTACCCAATTGCTGTCGCCGTTGGTGCTATTTAGAACATTTCAGTGTCTGATAATTCCAATAACTGAGGTGAGGCTATGCTTTGTATGTTGTTGACCTTTGGTTGATTAGGTCTTCCTATAAGCGTTACCATCACTGGTTTGCGTGAAAACTTCGGTCGGTACTGTTTTGTCTGTTTAGCGAAAGCCCTGGCTACTACTATGTCCTTTCGACACTTTCGCCAGGTGTGGTTGTTGAGTCCACAGCGAGTGCATTCCATCCCTCCATTTCACGTATCAACCACCTCTTGCGAGATTCCATCTTGAGCCTTTTCCCAGTCAGTATGCTCATCTTTGATTTGCATTCCCGCTTTGTTTATTGATAGGTTAGCCTTAGCAGTTTTCCATCGTGGGGAGTAGGTTTTTTTCTCTGGTTAGTGTATCCTTGTTTGGTGTTGACCCCTTTACTGGTGTCATCGCGCTTTCGCCTAGATGTTCGACTGGATGAGGGTTCTCCTTTGGATAATTTTCGCCGTTCCAGAAATTCCTCCTCCTGTCTCCCAACTTCCCATATGGTTTCCATCCATTCTCCATCAGAGGCGAATTTTAGATAGGATAACAGTCGCAAAGTTTTTTCAGGAGGTTTACTTTCAACTTGCAGCCTCCAACTGATTCCTGTGAGTCCGGCTTTGATCTTTAGGGTCTCGAGGAGCCGAAGGTAAGTGTCTATCTTTCCCTTATAGACTACATTGGTCAGTTCTTCTAGGGCTCGTCTTTCATGCTCAATTCCGATATATCGCGTTCTGATTTCTTCCCGAAATCAATCCAATGTGGAATAGTCCGGGTCTCGAGTGTATCCACCTAATCCACACATCACCTTCCAGTATTTTTCCGAGACGGGTGCCACTTTCTTCCCCTTTGTTTTCCCCAATACAAATCCAATTAAGAGTGGATGATTTTCCCACTGTGTATGTTTGCGATCGAAATCGTCATCACAGGCTGTCAACCAATTTCGCACATCTTGGTTGTCATGTCCTTCAAAGAACTAGGTTGGTTCCGCTATTAGCTTTGCTGGTCAGGAAAGTCCACTGATATGTTCTATGAGAGCCAAAGTTAATCAGTCATAGGGTGCTTTGTTTCGGGGAATAGATATTAAACGGGGAGCGTTCTCCGGCATGCCGCCCTTTCGGCCCCTTTCATTCTTTCCATTACTATCGGACCCATCATCATTGGGGTTTGGGGTATCACCAAGCTTACCTGGTTGTGGTGGTAGTGGTAGGTTACCTACTCCACGGTCAAGTACCTTTCCTTTATCCTTCCTAGGTGTCGATGCTGATTCCTTTGTTGGAACTGTACCCTGTTCCAGTAGAAACTATCATTGCCCTCGTTTAGATGGTCCTGGATCACCATCACTGGGCCCATGCTGAGTCGGTACTAGAACTGGTTTATCGGCCAGTTGTTGTACCAAGGCATCCAGGTATGCCTTCATACCTTCACTTTGTTCGCTTTGTTGTTGAGCCGCAATTTCTTGTTGCTCATTCATCCTCTGATTCAATTCCTGTTCCAGCTGATGTCATTTAGCATTTAGGTCCATTAGGGCTTTTTCGAGAATCTGATACCTTGTCTCTGAGACATGTGCCTGTTGTTCCTGTTGAGCCTATTGGCGTCGGAATTGTTCCTGAACCTGGTCACGTAACCTTTGCTACTCCCTTTCAGTATCGCCACTCAACCGTTCAAGTGTGCAGCGGCCTTCCGGTATTTCAGCATCTTTGATAACCTCACCCCTAGCCATACGGCTTCGCAACAATTCTAGCATTGTGAACCCTTGCCTGTCCTCCTGTGATAAAGCTGTAATAGCTATATTATTCTCCTCTGCACTTTCTTTCATGGATCGGTCCAGGTGGCGCAATGCATAGACAACATTTTGCTGCAAGTTATCTTGAGTACTAACAGGCTTCTTAGCTCGCTCTGCAGGTTCTTGAACTCTGGATGGTGGACAACCCAAATGTGTAATGGGCCAGTTGGTCTAGCTCCGGGACAGAATTAGAGATGCTGAAGGGGTAGATTCTATATCGTCCTCTTCAATCATCCGGTCAGGTCCCAGAGGACTAGGAATACGGGTGTAATCTCGTGCCATATCCTTGGCAGCTCGCTTATAAACCAGAATAGTTTCGCTATAGGGAAATTTAAAATGGCCAGTCCTTTGGACTCCTGGCACAAAAGTCGTGAACGGAAGAAAAATCTGACCACTCAGAATCCCAGTCCAGAAATTCGTGTCAGACAAAGTCTTTCTCATGAAAGTAGGCGTAGATTTGAGTAAAGTGCTCAGGTTTGGGGACTAAAAATGGGTTAGTGAACCACGAGGGTTCCACAGTTTCAAATAGTGGTATATCCGCAAGGTCAGTAAACAATATTTCTTCAAAAGAGGATATAGTAGATAAAGGATCAAAATTCAGGATAGCTTGTCCTGATAGTGAAGTATCCAAGATACTTCTTAGTTTTTGGTTTGGTAAAGGTACAAAAATTGAACCAGGAGATTGAGGATTGAGTCGAGGATCTTCCATATAATCGTGGATAGATTCATATTTGCGTTTGGTGAAAGCTGTTATCCACCGTCCGTCTTCCTGATATATTCTTTCTGTATGTAGGTTGTGTATAGCTTGTAAGTGTCTGAGTGCTACTGGACGTATGTTAAGGGCAAATCCTTCACAACCGACAGGTTGTACGTTGATATAACTGAGAGGTCGACAGTGCCCACAATGTTTGCACTGATGAAAGCTTTGAGCGTAGTGGTATTCTTCAGGCATAAGATGAAATAGCCGTGAGAATATTGTAGAGCTTTGGTGACAAGAGAACTAACAATATAGTCTTACGGAGTAGCCAATTCTGTACTGCTGAATTGCCTAGGCCCTACTTGTATCGTGAGGGTAGGAGAACTGTCAGGAAAGCTCCGTTAAGAATAAAGATTAAAGATAAAGGAAAAAATGGTTCTTGAAAGCTTTAAAGTTGTTTTAACTAATCACTAAATATATTGTTAAGGTCTCTTCTGCGTTGCTTGATGATCCCTTAACTATCGGGAACTGCTAGCTATTTATACAATTCTCGCGGTACTTATGTTAACTATATATATGAAGTATCCTTAGACATCATGGCCAGGGTCATGGAACGTGGAAACCCGGTTTGACCCTGAAAATGTATGCTCCGCTCGGTCAAATCATCCCCAGAACTATTTGGTCTTCTGAGGGTGTCTAGCACTCCACCGGTAAATAGCCCCTCGATTCATTTTCCAAATTAACTAAGTTCAAGTAGATGTAGCCCAGTTGCAAATATCTTTCAGAATACCAGCTGGTCAGTCATGTTGGCCGTCTTTCCTGCATATATGCACTCAAGTGCATATGTGTTGCGATTATCAAGAGTCATAGTACTGTGTACATTAGAGTCTAGATCTTTCACTGAGGCTGAGCAGCTCTGCTATAGACACTACTTCTTGCCAGCATGGGTTGTAGTCATATAGTAACCTCCCAGTTCTATATACTATCACATTAACTAATTTGTACCAATTCCCGTATGTGTAACATCGACACATTCTCTCCTTACCAACTTATTCCCATAGCTCCTGCGACAATAATGGCATTATTTTGGGGCATCATCATACTCTCGATCCTTACATTAGTAGCCTACTTCCTTCATCACTCCTCTCCCCTTAGGGACTCCCTGGGCTCCTTTATTATCAACCAGCAATAACTTTGTGGAATCTTAACGTAATCTATTCATTACTTAGTGGTTGAGTATCTAGTGATGCCCTCCTATATACTCAGCGCGTAGTATTTGATTGCATGCATACCCTACATGTATGAGGTATTACTAGAGGTGCTCCTATAACTCAGTTTTCTATGGTAGCAAGCAAATGCAGAACATACCTGTGTTGACTTACAAGGCGCACACTGGACCAGGATGGGTATACTGGAGCTATGGAAGTTCTGACTCGAGTTTCTGAATACTGAATGTCTTCTCCTCAGCTCTTGTATGCCTAACATGTCCAATTATTTTACAAGAAGGTACACTTTGGCATAAAGGATTATACATATTGGTTTAACTCCTCTTAAAGCCTTAGTCCTTCCAGTTCTCGTCCAGCCACTCTAATTTTCAACATATATGATCCAACTGTAAAGGGAACTTGACCCTGTAGGAAATAATTAAATCTGAAACTTTAAAAGATATATTTTTTAGCCTTTTCTTACATACTTCTCCTATGCATTTCATATATCATAATATAAATAGTATGGCTTGAACAAATCAACAATGACTAAAAACCTTGGTACAATAGAATAGGATTCCACTTTTGCTTTATGTGGCTAAATGCCAAGGTGTCCCCGGTTGCAATTATTTGATACATAGTACCGGGTTTGCGCAAGGAGACCTAGATGGATGAAAACCTGTTTAAATCTGTTAAGGGAAAAGTCTTACACACCTGGGTGGTTGAGGTGACCTGGTAAAGGTATAAAATCCCCCTAGGAGTAGCGTTTGAGATTGTATTTATACCATTTTGTATAATACCATATTATACCGTATAAAAACTGTATTTTATTTTTAAAGACGTATTTTTTTCACTCTATACAAATAAGTACGAAATATTCCATGCAAGGTCCAGTAGCATAGTTATTTAGAGAGTGGAAAATACTACTTTGAATTGAAAAGTATAAGGTTACAAATATGAGCTTGGTGCTAGCTAGTAGTTTTCATCAATATTGTCATACCTGGGCCTCTTCATTCCCCTAGCCTAAATTTCAAGTAATTAGCAACTGTCTTTATTTTACGAAGGATTGTGCTCTAGCATAGAAGATCTGATATCATCAGGAGTAGGGCCTTCTTCTGTGTCAACTTCATCCCCTGTCTCCTCCTTATCTATGTCTCTCTCTAAATTGTCAATATTAATATTAGTAAATTGTCAAAGCCCAAAGAGTAGTACTATTAAAAAGGATTTCGATTACAATACCTTCGTCACTTCCACTTTCAATTGCATCCTGAAGACCCACAATAACATCTTCTAGCTCCATCTCTGCCTTACCTGAGAGCTCCTGCCACTGGCGTGGTTCACCAGCCTTGTGGTCCAATACACAGCAGTTGAGATAGATATAGGTAAGCTTGTCAACTCGAGTTGAGTGGAGCCTATTGCGTACTTTGCTGTGATTAAGATTCTGGGCAGAGAAGGAACGTTTACTGGGGACTGAATTGGCTGGGGTGCGAAACAGTCGCGTAGCTAGGAGAGAGAGCTCTGGACAGAAGGTGTGTTGGGCATGCCAAAAGGTAGTTGGTGAAGTGATATTCCAGGCAAGATTGTGGGGACTAAATGGTCAATCCTTCGCTCTGTACATGTAATATTGTTCCTGAATGCAGTTTTGCGTGGTGGGGTCAGTATGTGCATTCTGAAGGTATTCAATAACCATGTTTTGTTGCTCAACAGTTGTAGTTGCCCCAATATTCGCTGGTGTGAGAAAATACCCTGTCCAATGAAGAGCTAGGACTTGACAATCCATTCTCTTCTGAAATAATCCTAATATTTCATGCAAAGCTGGCTGCAGATTGACAATGCGTGTAAGATGGGTGTGGATACTAAGCCAGAGAGAAACCACCAACACAAGATGGGTATCAGTAGACTCTGATTGAACCTGAACATGGTGAATTGGGAGAATAAGATCCCGGAGCTCTTCAACATTGTTCCAGAAATCCCGTGAGGAGAGAAGATCAGTAACCTCATGATCAAGTTGAATCCGATCGTCGAGCATATATGACTATAGGGCATCCTTGTTCTTATAGACGGATTCGATGGCGCGTGCCTGGGTCCCCAGCGAGCAATAACAGCAAGAACCAAAGCACTAGTTTTCCCATAACAAGCTTTTTATTTCTCGCGAAGAATCGATAGCTGAAGAGGCGACCGGCGAAACATATTGATCACCAAAATGATCTGGGATTGGATTTTCTTGTAGTGAGGAAGTCCAAGCAGATCATTGATGAGTAGTTGGAGGCTGTGGGAGTCACAGGGGACAAAGAGTGCCTTGGAGAGTTGTAATCTTTGGTCGCCAGCAAGAATTCGCCACAATAGACGTATTGTAGAACACGTATTGGTAGCAAAGCTATTGATCCATTTCCAATCACCGTTGACAAGCAGACCAAGTTTAGCCATCAGCCAGGAAGCCAGATTCTCCACCGTAAAGGCCATAGATCCGGCATTCTCAGAACAGTAATGGAAGGTACCTCGTTCGGTATTGACGGAGATGTTGATCCTTCGATCCTTGGACTGGTTTTCGCTTTCATCCGTAATAATATTGATATAGTAGGAGGATTGAATAACCTTGTCGACATCTTCTTTAACCCGGAGATAGGTCTGATCTAGTAAGGTTGTACGTAAGAGGTAAGCGCTCGGTGGCTTATAGGCAGGCGAAATCATTTGAAAAGGGGTAAGAAAGTATGGTGATTGAGTAACATTGAATAGAAGATTGTTCATATAGACAGCCAAGGCAAACGAGACATCGGCATCATGCTTCTCCGCAGAAGAAAGGCGTTGTACTCGAGTCGTAATACGTGTTTGACCTGCAGCAAGGTTCGATGTTCCGATGCCTGCCTTACCCTCAAGACTCATCTGCTCCTGGTATTTGGCACAAGTGGATAAATGCTCGCGCTGGCGTGTGGGGCTTTTGGCAAAGGACTTTCCGCATGCGAGACACCGAACTAATTCGAGCTATATCAACATTAGTAAATATAAATTTCACTTTTATTAAACGCTATCGGATCTTACCTTTTAGCCACTTTCAGGAGGTACAGTCTCAAAAGCGCTGTGCAGCTCTGGGTCTTTTGTACGGCCCATTTTTACAAATAGTACATTGGCGTTCTGAGGAGCTGGTATCAAGCAATAATTTTCTTTCTCAAACACTTAATCTACTGCTAGGGAGACATATCCAATAGCAGACTCTTAGGGCACAAACTGATAGTCAAGGAATTATCATTGGGTTAGGGCTTAGGGCTCAAGATTTAGGATAAAAAACTTTAGGGCACGTATGTATTGTATGTATGGTATAATATTTATTGTCAAAAATACGGTATTTTATCATAATATACGTATTTTTGAAAACCCTACCTAGGAGACCTCTAGGGGATTCAGTAGGGTAACTATTACAAAACGAGCAAAAAGAAGCAGGCAGAACACTTCAAAATACCAAAAAAGCATTACAAGAATGAGTGAAGACTAATAGCCTGTTGCAGAGGGACTGGTGATAAGTTCAGACACAACTTGAGTAGCTGCATGGTTACAACCCCAATAATCTCAACTCCACGCTGGAGATTGGGAAGTAGCCAAAACAATAGGGGAAGAGTGTAAAGGAATGATGGACCAACTGCCACTTGGCGTTATGGAAGGACAGCCTCCAGGGTAGGCTGGATGGATCTTGCAATAAGAAGTTCTTGCAAGACTGCTAGTCCCCTAGCATTTCTTAGGAGTAGGAACTGTTGGGTACACATTGTTTTCCAAGAGTTCTCCAATATAAGTTGTTCTAGCCTCTGATCCCAATTACTTATCCCACTTTTACAATCAATGAAATATCCTACTTGTTGATCTGGATACTTAGGGTACCCCGGCCTCCAAATTACCTAGGTCTGGTGTGCAAACTTGACTCCTCCACCTCGGTCCATACTCGGCTAACTGCCACCTAGGTCCACATGCGCAAACCCTCTAGTAGATACAGCCGGATCCTTTCTTTAGTTCAATTCACCAACCCAACATACCTATCTTGGATATGCTCAAGCCACATCTTATATCATGATAATATGATAACATCTTATTATTTTACAAAGATTAGACCATGTGAGCCCTCAGCGAGGCGACACCCTCAGCGAGGCGCGGCATGGCTTGGCTTGCTACTGTAGTTGAAATCAGCGAGCTTTTGCTGCCAAGTCTCGCCGCGCCTCCCTGAGGGTGCCGCCTCGCTGAGGGGTCTGGCGGTTTACCCTTCTTAAGAACACCTGTGGCTTCATTATTATTTGAATAACTCTAACCTCACTTGGGATTGAACATAGGTACAGATTTTATTTCGCCAAGCCGTCCCCTTTCCCACTCCTTTGGTGCCCACTGGAGACGTCCGGAACCATATCATAGTATCGTGCTTGTCTGATGCGAGTACTCGTACTAGTAGGTTAGGGTTTGGGTATTATAAATTAACATGGCTCGAGATGGAGTAAATCCGAGTGATATTTCGTTTTGTCTGTTGAAGAACGCCCTTGGCGCTGTTTTGTTGGCGCAGAGTTGATACCAGCTAGGGTAGCGTAGAGTACAGTACGGATACCGCAGCCAGTCAGTCACAGTACGAGTAGAAATGGATATGAAACATGCATATTCTTGCCCCTGAGCTGTCCCCTCCCCGTGCCCCTCTCGGGCTGTAAGCCTCAGATTGAAGATCTGCAGGGCATTCTCCTGTTTTGACACCCTTTCACCGGTGCTGATTGGCCGCCGGCCACAACTCCAACTCGTTTCGTCTTTCAGGAACTTCTTCTTGAGACGCTCCCCTCCTATCCCCTCCTCCCTCTATTACCCCTTCTCGGCCTCCTTCCCTCATTTTGCTTGGTATCACACCCCGTTCTTGAGTGTTCTCTACCACACCGTATTTCTCTTGGCAGCGAATGAATCCACTTTCCCACTGTAAACTGTGCTCTATCCCTTCCTTCTCAAACCTTCCATTTCCCTCCCAACTGTGTTGGTTATCCATCCACCGTTCTTTTCAAAATCAACACACCTTCTGCTTCATTGCAGAGTGCCCCCCCGTATTCTTTCTCTTAATCCCTCCTCCCTATTGACTCCCATGCACGGGCAGCCTATCTTAATGAGGCCCTCGTAACCACCTTCCACCCATTCCTTGTTCCTTATTATTGGACTTTTGGTCCTTTAGACACTCCTTAACAAACAAACTCAACTCTGTATTGCGCCGGTCGCAGAAGTCACACTCACTAACTAGCACAAATATACGCGATGTTACTCTTATCGCTATGTGAACGTCAGTCTCTTGGTATCCATGTTACCGACATGGACGCACAGCGCTCTCAGCCACCATTGTTGGGGGGGAAGAACAACCTTGAGGTTGAGGGAGAAGAGCTACAGTTGGAGGCGGAGGCTTGCTCAAAGGTTTCGAGGGCACAGCTTTCTTTGATTTACTCTTTACATTTAGCAGAAGCGTATGTTTTTCTCCAAGTTTATATTTAAAATTTAGTTACAAGATTTTAGTATCAAGCTAGCCGACTAATATTTCTGGCAGTATTGTTGCCTCGAACCTGCAACCACAGCTATACATGTTGCTGCGTGATAGTCAACTTTGCGGAAGTGTCAACTCGGCTTACTGGAATGGTTTGGTGGAAACTATGTTTGCTCTTGGCTCCATCGCCGGTTAGTTTGTTCCGGATGGGTGGAATTACTATCTAGATGGCTGATACAAGAAGCAAATAGGTCTCTATTGGGGCCGGCTCGGGGACAAGTATGGTAGGAGGCCTCTTGCACTTGCGGGAATGCTCGGGATGACGATATCGTGTGTGGTTATGGGATTCAGCAATGGGCTTGCTAGCTGCGCTTTAATTAGAGCATTTGCTGGGCTTATGTGCTCTTCCATTCGAGTTTCTAGTGCCACAATGATTGGGGATGTTAGCGAAACGTCAAGTGCCAAAGCTCGCAACTTTTCAAGGCTTCCTCTAGTGGCTACCGGAGGAGTCATCGGACCACTCTTGCAAGCCCTTCTTGCCCACCGATTCTCATCCGACAATAAGGTTTGGAAGACTTTCCCAATTCTGAGCTCGCAACTAGCTTGCGCGAGTTTGATGTTCATCTTCTTCCTGGTCAATTTGATCTTCCTTCAGGAGGTTTGTGGCGCCTAAATCCCATCAATAATTCCGTGTTTACTAACGATAATTTCTAGACGCTACCAACCTCGCCACCGGAAGGTTTTGACGAGGAAACTCAGCTGCTCCCTCGGTCATCCGAATTTTTCACCGAGAAAGACACATTCCTTGGGCAGGTCGAATACCCTGCAACCCCGCGCCGTCGGAACACCCTCAAGGATGAGAGGCCAGAGCCTATCAGATTTTCTGAGATTATGCGTGCGCCGTCTCTAATGGTCCTCTTGTGCTCATACTCGTTCCTTTCGCTTCACTCTGCGTCATTTGATCAACTTTTGCCCCTTCTTAGTAACTCTTCCACGGAGCATGGGGGGCTGGGCCTACCGTGCTTCTTCTTATCGTTTGTTGTACTGTTCGCAGCCATTGCTGCCGGTATCGTGATCTATTTAGGCTTCGCCCAATCAGTGCAACATCTTGGCCTCCTCCAGCTTTACCGGATCTGCTGCTGGATCTACCCAGTCATCTACATTGCAACACCGCTAGTGTCTAAGGTTGCAGTAAGTTCAGAAGTCGCAGTATGGATATCGTCGGCTAGTTCAATTTTCACCAAGACGTTGGTCAGTGGGTTCGCTCAGACCCTCGTGATGTACTTGGTTACAAATGCCAGCCCCGATCCTTTCAGCCTCGCTAGTATTATGGGACTCATGCAGGGCGCAAGTGTATTCCGAAGTCTTGCTCTCGCTGGAACCGGTGTCGCATTCTCGCTCAGCGATGATGTGTCGATTGGTGCCACGAACTACATTCTCTGGGGTGCCATGACCGTTGTCTCCCTTGGCGGCGCAGCTGTAGCATACTTTGTACCAGATCATCCTACTGTGCGCGACTACTCTTCGTCTCTAAAGTGGGAGGTCTGCTACGAATCATCAGAGGACCTGGCTATCTAAATGTGGTCTTATAATAATAATGCCCAGTGCACAGCACTCATTCTCTTGCCTCGTTATTGCCTTTTACTTGCGTGTCACCCTCCTTTTGTGGAGAAACAGAATCAGGAAGCCCTGCTCCGGCTTGGTCAACCTCCCCTTCCCCCGGGGATTATCTCAGCTTTCGAGACCCTTACTAGCAGCACGCAAGGTGTTGAAGTCGTTTTATCGGCAAAATCATTATGCCTTTTTCACTTCTTGTCTATCTCTAACTATCTCCATTTAGGGTGACTGCCGAGATGGCTGCGGCTGTTTCTTCTGCCTCATACCCTTTATTTTGACATTTAGCCGTCTCTTTTGTATCCAGATGTGGGGGGATGCTGTATTTAGATAGCTTGGTCGTCTCATTTCTTCCTTTTCGTTCCCATTCCGTCTTTTTCCTTGGTATATCTTCTTAGTGTCTTTTCCTGGCTGTCGACATAGTGTTCGCTAACTTGCGTGAGGTCCTCTCTTTTTTCCTTTTTTTCCTTTTTCTTTCCTATTTCCTTTTTTCTTCCTTGTTTGCTTTGGAAGAGTTCTTTGCATTACTACCAGTATCATGTGTTGAATCTGTTGAAGCAAAAGGAAAGAGGGAAAGTCACTCCCATCAACTCCAGGCCAATGCAAGTCTGTGATTGTGCCAATAAGTGTTGACTATTTAGAGTTGGGTAGGATAGGGGAGAAGGGTTGCCAGTAGCATGGATAGGAATAAGGAAGCTAAAGGCGTGGGCTTGTGTTCTCGCCCTGCAGAGCGAGGAATAATATCAAATTTGTTTGTCCGAAGGAGGTCATGTATAATTACCCGGTATGTCATTATTGTTGCTGTTGTTGTCCCTGTCGTGGTGTGATAATAGGATACAGTATGGGTTAGGCAACAGAAGAACGTGAACCATGTGGCACAGTACAATGTGAAGACATTTAGTGATCGATTGTGATCTAGTGTAAATAACAAAGGGTATACATACTCTATGATAGAAAAGACAGTAAATTAATTATAGACAATTGTTTGAGAATTTGACATACTGCAGTGGCTCCAATATGTTTTGGCATCTTTCGCCTGAAAGTCTGCTGTACCATAAGCATATCCTTCCCTTTATGATCTTATCATTTACTTTGTTCGTGTCTAAAATTTCAAGATTACAGTTGGTTTAACAGAATTCAAACATTGAGGACTTTTTTACACGAGGCACAAATATTATACCCACATCTCTTCCGTGATTACCATTTTACTGCTTCCTAATAGTACTTAAAAAAATTTTGCTCAAGATTATATTTCAGAAAAAGGCAGAGCAGATGACTCGCTCCTTTACAGCCACACTCAATCTGCTTTTTGATGCTTTAAAATCGGGCTCCTCAGCAATTAGTCCTCTTGCTTAACATGTGCCTCCATCCAGGCACATCTTGGTCTCTTTCATCTCTGGCTTTGTGCATTGAATTGGGAACATAGATATCCCTAATCCAACCTGTTGAAATATTATTTGTATGGGCTATGATCTACCATTACTCATTACTATTGGATTAGTATCTCCAGCCAGGGAGTTTTTTCATAGTCCAAAATGCCGTGGCCCATGTCCATGATGAATATTCATTATACAAACTGGTAATTCATCCTTGGAATATGCTGAATGACAATCGCATTGTGGAAAAGATATAATGCTTGACAACCAGGAAATCGAGATTCAAAAACCAGAATCGCTAGCTGTAACTTCTATTCAACAACCTAAGCATAATCACAGGAATTATCCCCTCAATTGGTACTAGAACAGGTAGTCCCTTGTGGGTAAAGACATTTTGTGCCTTCTTCTAGCATTGAATATTCTGAAACTGACAAGTGGTTGTCTACATCTTGTATACACAGTCATCCTATTGGAGTTAGGAAATTAGGAACCAAAATGTCAGAACCACAATGGTTTTCTTTCAAAGGGATATTAACATCTTTAATCTACATCTTAAATAGGACATGAATTGCCCTAAAAGTTGATTCGTAATGCAGAATAAGCACAACTGGTATTACACTCAGAGGTATGGTCATCAAATACACTATGCCAATATCTTCATCCTACCTGGAATTAATCAACTCCCAAGGTACCATATGATCCGTTATAGCTTTTAAAGGTGGCAAATATTGTTCATGTCAATATAAGTCAACATAAGCTCTTTGGTGACTATCTTGATAAAACTCTTTATGGACTTCCTGAAACTTGAAGCCTATTTCATACCAAGATTCAACTACTATATGAGTACTAAGAGTTACAACAACCTCCCTAGGAGTCTTTGATGGTGCAGCCAATTGGATATTGGTTTCCAAAGAACCAAGGTGCGGCAGATTATTTAGCTGCAGGTGATCTTCATATAGAATAATTTGAGTTTACCAATGTCATGTTAGTTAATTAACAACACTATGGTTAGTTATAGCTTCACAAGTACAAGACAAATATATTGTCCAGTAATCATGATTCGCAAGTTTTCGATACAGCGGTCCAGAGTTGGTAAAAGGACCTGCCAGGTGGAAGTAATCTGTAGATGTTTCATCCATCTTCATTGATTTTCGAATATTGATTTATATACTCAGGTTCTATAAGTATTGGCTGCAGCAATAAATGAGACAGCCTTTTTTCTATTACCAGAAACAATGTCCACTGTTGTGACTATCACTGAAACTTAACAAACTCCTGCTCTTTTAAAGGGTGCACACGGTCATGCAATTTGAGTGCTCTACAGTTGGACTAGAACAGTTTTGCATATCTTCATACGCAAACACAAATGCTCGCTTGGACGCAAAACGTTTGCTTCTAGACTGGTAGCATCCGCATCCTGACCTAATCATTCCGCTTTCTTCATTTTGTTCATACCCCTCTTCTAGCAGTTGGGCTTCGGCTGCCCTTACATTTTATGCTTTCCGTGGTTATTCTTGTATCCTTGCCATCCCAGACACGCTGAGGCGAAAATATTTCATCCTAACACTCCCTAAACTAGCTCTTCAGATGTTCAATCTATTCAGTGTTCCAGAGAGTAGAGCACCCTCTTTCCGCAATATATCCTCACAGATCGTTCACCTACGCGAAAAAATTCTT
This sequence comes from Tuber calosporum, assembly GCA_003316355.1. Lineage (NCBI taxonomy): Eukaryota > Fungi > Ascomycota > Pezizomycetes > Pezizales > Tuberaceae > Tuber > Tuber calosporum. The sequence continues at coordinate 25,398 of QFET01004239.1, forward strand.
CCGTAGGTATCCATTATTTGCGAGATTTTTGAAAGTTGGTTAGAGGCACTTGCGTGAGATCTGCTCATTGTCCAGTGCCCTTATGCTGATCCCCGCCGTCCTTATCAGCTGCAGTTGTTTTTTCAACAGCCTTTCTCAATTGTCTCTGCTTTCCTGAATGGCTACTGAAAGGAACGAATTTAGGTGAAGTGTTCACCGGAGGCCGCCATATCGGTCCTGGGCGATACGTGGATCCTCCTCACATGTATTCATAGGGAATAGATCTGCGATATTATAGTACTGGATGCTTCTAAACAAATCCGGGGTGCACCAGGTTCACCCACCATCAAGGATAGCGGATCGGGCGTAACACAGATTCTGTAGACATTTTTAGGTTATAGCCCGCCAGCGGATTGTATAGAGACTGACTGATTTTGATTTACCTAATCACTGCTAGACCCATGAGTGTATTTATTTTATCTTTCATTGTATATAAAATGTATACATAGAATATTTTAATATATTTGATTAAATGTGGGCAGTTCAATTCTAAGATTTACAATGCATTGTCTTACCTATTTAGGGACCACATGAGCTAGGCGAAGGATAGTTCATATATCGACCATTCGCATAACTCAGTCAGCAGACTGTTCACACATTCATATATCTCTGCTTGCGACGCGAAATCTCCTACTACCTATCAGATTAATCAATTTAACCATTCCCAGCTGACTGACACCTCTGGCTTCCTGACAGGTGTTTCATATCTTTAAAAGTACTAATAATCGGACCACCGCCCTTCCACACAGAACCCCAGACTTCTCCTCAGTGCCAACCAGGATCCATACCCAATAATTCTCGGGGCCAGCATACTGGAAGGCGTTAGCCACTGTACACAGGGCTCGAAACATCTGAAATACACCAGGTTCTTGAAATTTGGCACTGGTAATTTCTAGTTGGGTAAAGCGCTCCATGTTAAGTAATCCTAGTTCTGCGGACTGGGTATGTAGCTGCCATTGATCTGGAATTGTCTAATTGATTTAGTGCACCATCTCCTCTATCATCTCGGAATAATGGATTCTTAGAACCCTGCAAATCTCCTTAAGTGTGTTAGTAACCTTTGCCCAGCCACTGATAACTCTGTGAGGTATGCTGTGGCTAGAGGGAGCCAATAGCTCTGTCGTGAAATTTCCAATCCTAATCTCATCGCTGGCCTGTGCATGTGCTTTTGGTGTCTGCAATCATATTCCCAGGTCATGCTGGCACCCATATTACGTCAAGATCTTCCTCTGTACTACCTCACTTTTGTTTGACCTATGATAGCCGTCTTTGATTTGTACTTTATTTGCCAGCAGGAAGTTATCAGTGAAATGCATCGAAATGGACCCAAAATTTTGGACATGGGACATAAGGTGAGTCAGGTAGTGCATTTTAAAAAAGTTGAAGTGGTTCTCCTGCTGCATCAAATACGCCCGCTGATCTATCCTTTGAGACTGTCCTTCAATCAAAAGGCGACGCTTTTTGGCAGCAGAGATGCTGCGGGCTTTATTGGTCTGCTGATCCTGCATATTATTTTCAGCTCTTGATCCAGACTGTTTGCCCCAGCGCATGTAGTCTTGGAGGTCAGGAACTCGAGATAAATGTCATTCGTACAGTAAAATATCTGTAGATACCTTTCCATGGAGGAGAGAGTCTCTTGTGTATGACTACGATACTGGGACAATGGACTAAACTCGATCTGCACCCTAACACATAGTAACCTGTGTTTGAATGAGAGTTGCAGTGAACTATCAGGATTGTGAAGTGTGGACACCAATACTGGAGAAATTCAACGGCCGAGGTTGCACATCTCCAGTCCCAGCAATTTTGTCACTTTACGGTAGGCTTTTGCCAGTATGCTACATCCGGTATATGGAGGCAGTGCCTTCCAGCTATCGTCGAATGCCTGCTGCCTTTTATTCTTTGATAGGAAACCCCCTACCCATTCCATCATATAACTAAATATCCGTAGGTATATGTTATGCAAGAGATCCAGCCTATTTTGGTTCGCAGGGCCTACATGGTGGAGGCTAGAGAATATATTGCGGCCTATTTTTACACACATCCGGTGTGGGTATTCTGAGAGGTTGGCACCTTCTATCTCCTTGTTTCCTAATAGTGTTCTATATGATCCTGTGCCAATTAAAATCCCACTGTCGGGTAAGTTTGTTGAAAGTAGTAAAGTGCATGGCAACCAGAATGACCTATGAAACATGTTGGAAGATAGAGTCACTTTTATTATTACGCATCTTTTGAAAAACTACTAGATATTTGAAAAAACCTTAAATATTAATTAAAGACAAGGAAAATTTGTCCCATAATAATGCTCAGGGGCTATGAATTTAAAATCCTAAAAAGACCTTAATTTCATAGTTGTTTGTGCCTTTTTTCCTTTTAAGATCCAGGTGGCCAACCTCTCTGCTTAGGCAAATTATTTGAAACCTCTTCTTCAATAACTGGAAGCACTACATCCTCACTGCTCTTATACATTTCACCTTCTATAGTAGATTCATATATTAAAGAGTGAGTTTCATTGAAATTACCTCATTGTTTGCATCTTCCTGTCTTAACTCTTTGAGCTTGTTTAGTAGTTTCATCTGAGGGCTCCGTATAAAGCCATGTATATTAAATATGCTCCAGTACATAGGAGCTGTACCTATTTCACATATTGAATTGCTTTTCAGGCTTCAAACCAATAGGTTGAAGCTTATTCATTGAGATAGTACAAATCTATTCTAATGTTATTCATTGCCTAGTAAGATCAAATCTATGCCACTCATCTGAAGGTATTTTTTTTGCCAATACACTTCCTGAAAACTCCTTTACCAAAAAGAAGTTGTGCAAGGGTTGAATTCCTTTAGGAGGCTTAAGGAGTAAACTTAATGATTCTTCCCAATGAAAGAATACACCTTGATTTGCTCCTCCATCAAAGAAGTTTATTGGTTTAATAGTATCATTAGAGGTTGAGCTTGCAACACCTGTACTATAGTCAGTTGGTGTCCTGATATCTCTTCCAGATGCATTGTAATTAGTTGTTCAATTCCACGATCAACATAGTTCCTGGTATGGCCCTTGACCTGAAAGCATAGTTCAATAATATCTGTCCACCCCAGCTTATATAACCTGCAGAGATAGCATGTTATTGTCTTATTCTTGATTTGACCACTACAATTATCGGCCAAAAGATATATGAGAGACTTGATTCAGCCACCTGATGTCAGATAAAAGTGAAGTAGGGAAACTAGCTAGTTAGTACCTTTTGGTTGCTGTGCCACTGTATATAACAGGTGTGAATACTTATTTTGATGCTTATTCTCATCTACAATTTCAATGGAATACAACTTGAATGGGGAAAAGAAGTACCATTGGCCAGGCTGTTGAGGAAGCTTTGGTATCTCAACTACTAGTTGCAAGTCAAATGAATAACAGGCTGTATCTTGTGAAAAGGAGGTTGCTTGCAAGATCATACTCTCATAGAAGTCTTTACACTCACAATATTGCTTACGATGTTGATCAAGCTCTCTTTATATTTGATTCACCCTCTGATCCACTTCAACTCAGCTAGGTATTTTGTTCTTCCCCTCATAGGACTTTAGCTTTCCGTTTGGTAAGGTACAATGATCATAAATATCTTCTGCAGGGGTTCTGATACATTGCTGCTTAAATCTGGGACTTGTTTTCCAATACCGGTAAAAACTTGTCTGTGAGATTAAGGCTAGTAGACTCTCCTCAATGAGTTTAGTATGCAGAATACCTAACGAGAAGAATAAAGGGACTAAAATTTGATTATCAAGTTCCACTCTGTTAACCATAGTTCCATCCAGTTATTATTTCTTATAGGATCGTGTCATTACAGGCTTCCCATAATTTGTTTCAATATGTTTAAAAAAACTTTCTATATGACCTCTTGTCTCTTTAGACAATCATCTATTGGCAGGTTGCCCTATATACTTATGAATTGGAGGGCAGAGTGACTTTCTCACTTTCAAGTTCCCTAATAATGCATGTACTTGATACTTTCCTAGTATCCAGTACCAACAGAAAAAGGAACAACATAGTTGACCAATAAAGGGAACAAAATATTTTTTCGCCTCATACACTTGCTTGGATCTTGCTCACCATCTTCCATCTTTAGAAATGATATCTTAATCTATTTCCTGGTTCCATATGGCATTGCAAATGCAATTGTATTTGCCATAAGACAACTTACCAATAGTATATACTGTTTGATTTCGAATGCACAATTGGTCTTCATCCAGGTACACCTGTGCTCATACGAAGCCTACTTACGGCATTCTCTCTTGTAGGAACATGCCTTGAAAATATTTGAAATGTAGACTATGTACTCATCTAAATGCTTTGAGCCATATCTCTTAACATGACCTTTAATCATTTCCTCATTCGAAATATTACTTTTAGCAACTATATCTACACAGTCTTTAGGAAAAATCTATACAACTAGGATGAAGTTCACTATTTCAATATCTAATATTAATATTCAAACTGGACTACACATACCATTCCTGCTTTTTATCTCATTATCCTCAGAGCTATACTCAACTTCGGTATCATTTACCTATTCATATTCTCCGCTTGATAGAGAGATACAGCTAGTAGCTGACTCATTTGATGATAATAGTATTTCTGACATTGTAGCAGTTATCTAGAAAGATTCTAGGATTTCAGTTCTCATTCTCTATATTTCAGTAACATAATAATCTTGTATGAAGTCAATCTTATGTGTATAATAATATGGATTTTGGTAAGACAAATACCTAATCAGAGGTAAGTCAATACTCAATTAATAATTGAACTAATACTAAGAGTAAAATGATCACTTTGATTTCATTTTTATAACTGTTTGTGTTGTGATACTTCCATCATCACATATTCCCTGTATTATGTAAGCAATATATATTGGTAGCATGTAACAGCCACATTAGAAACTGGGTAGTAGAAAATTAATGCAACCAACTTCAAACTAATATGGGGAAACAAGGAGAGAACTTTGGACAATAATTCTTGATACAATAAAAACTCAGAAACCTAAACTTATTTTACATGGCAAAAAGTATAATTTTCAAAACTCCAGTTTTCTTCACAAAAATAGTTCTAGAGGAAGTTAGTGCACAAATAATATTATCTAAGTAGCTGTATATAGTCTCATAATCACTAGCTAGGTAGCTAAGCTTAAATAAATTATTTGTTTTGGTAGTCCAAGAGGGGGTTTTTAATTGGCACAGGCACAGATGATAGGTAATAGGGGATCTGATATGTACAGGGAGGGATCCTGCCCAGCTGCGAGCTCGGGACCTTACACTAAAGGAATGAACAGTCACTTAATCCGTCGAAGGTCACATTTACAGTATAATCCGCGATCCACTCCAACAATCGTTGAAATCAGTAGTGTGTTTTGACATTTGGAGAGTCCATTATTGTCCCTTCTTGAGCAACCTCCAGTAAGGGCACAAAATCAGTTCCAAGGATGCGGTCAGAACATCCAGGTTCACCCACCACTGGTCTATCTCCACATAGGCTGATTCAAAAGTAAACTTTAGCGGCATCGGTAGCAAGGCCAGATGTAGGATCAAGATCTTGTTAGGGCTATTTCTATTATTCAAGAGGATATTGCCTATCGTGATATATACCGGCCAGGCGTTCTTATGCCCGGAGATATTACTGAGGTGGGTCTGGTCAGGAAAGCCAATAATTGGAAAGAATATTGATCCTGATGAGAGGGTTTCCACCAAGTGAACTGAATCGACTCTAAGTATAGAAAACTAACTATTTATAACTTTCAAGGACCTACAATGTACCTGAGTTCACCATCATCAGTCAGCTGTATGCATGTCTGAATACAATCGATTGCTACATGAATCGTATTCCGAAATAAGCATGTATACCATAACAGGTCTAAACGCTACCTGGCCGTATATGTAGCAGACAGAGTCTACAATTTTATAGTAATCGAAAGTGGTTGAAAATTTCTTATCTTACGTAGTCGCTTTTGTCCTAGCTAGATAGTCATGAAATGGGTCTAGTACATCTAGTTGTTTTCGTAATGAAAACGCGGATTGAAATAACCTTGCATCCTCCCCATTCAATCCTATTGTAAGTAATCATGGATCTGTGACTTAGCTACCTTGCTTTGGACAAACTATGAATCCAAGTTGATGTCCCTTTCAAATGATAAAGGGCATCATGGATCATCTTTTATGGCCTAACGGAGCTCAGCATATCCTATATTATAACCGCTTATGCATCCTCCTTCAGGGATAGTCACAGGACATAATGGACTCCCCTAGGACGGCCACTGGAAAATGTTCTCCATGGCCGTATTGTACAATATATCGGCATCGGTCAAACAGATAGACTAATAGCAATTTGGGACCCCTGTTGTAAGATCAAATTCATAGTCAATGTCGCTCTGTTAGCTTATTGGTTGGCCTATGACAAATATGGCCCTTTGGTTTCAAGAAATGATTTGACCAAGTGTGAAACCAGACAGGCCGGGCAATGTCTGGTCCCCAGTTGGGCGAAGGGATAGCACAATGTCAAAATGCATAGTTGGAGGGTGTTTTTCATATATAGCGGCCTGTTGATAGCAGGGCTGTCAATAAGGAGACCTTGTAGAGTTTGAGGTTATCGAGCTCCCTTGTAGTATTTCAGTTTCTGCAATCAAGGTATTTGTCCAGGTTGGTTTACCCTAGAGCGTATGAAATCCGGAGAAAGTATCGGCGAATACTATGTTTCTAGTTTAAATGCAAATTCCTTCAGACCCTAAACCAGAAAGTAGTTTCCTCACTTGTACTAGTATAGTAGAATGCATGACCGGTATCCTAATTTCAGTAGTCTACACAGCAACCTTAGCATTTCAAGATAATTAAAACTTCCACAAATAAAGACAGAAAACAGATATTTCTGAGTCCGGACTAGGCCTTGTTATATCCTAGATAGCAAGAAAATTCAGCCATAGCCTGTGTTTTCTATTGGCAAATTTATATCACCACTCACTGGCGAATCATAACTGATTCTTTACAACAAAATGAGGACCTCTGCCATATGTTACAGCTCGAGAATCAAAACCTCCAGCTCCGAACTTAACAAAACTTTTCAATCTTATGTGTATTAGATTTCAAGTCTACTAGAACTTCTCAGCCTCTGAGTTCTCAGCATAGTGTTGGTTTTTGTGGATGAGATGACAAATTCAAGGCCCAAAAGTAGATTTTGTATTTACATAACTCAATGGTTTAACATTATATTTTGATTACAGCATAGAATTCGTCAAATATGCTCCTTCAAAGTAGATATTGTTCCCACCAATTGCGATACTAGTTTTAAAATATCTACTTGCATCAAGAGATGGGATTGGGCACATTAGTGGCTTTAAACTAGATTTTGCGAATACCAGAACTTTTCTTTTGATGTAGTTCCAGGTAGCACTTGTTTTGGCGGAAGTGATGGGGAGAATTTACGACTTGAAAGTATCATAGATTTTGTGTCTATCCAATCCCCTAGTTCGACCTTCATTCTTATAGTTTTTAGCATGGCATCTATCTTGGTGGGTCTAATACTCTAAACTAGAGGCTTGAACGTAAATATTGTTTCTTGTAATCTCCGTGCTCAATATTTCATTTCCACGGTATTCTACATAGCGTCTGTCTTAGCGGGTGCAATACATTAATTTTGCGGTTCACAAGTAAAGATTGTTCTTTACCAATGCTGGAGTTCAACATTTATTTAACTATTGTTCACCTATCTTTGCGGATGTGAGACTGTAAATTTGCAGCTTTAAAGTATATATTGTTTCTATCATTCCATGAGTTCAAGCTTTCCTTTAAATGGTTCCCAGCAAGGTATGTGTCTTGACTGGTGCAATACTGAAAATTTGGGGTTAGGTGGTTGATTTTATAGCTACCCAACCTCTAGGACAATACTCTATTTCATTATATTTACTATGCTTGTACACCTCTTAGCGGGTGGGATATAGTAAATTTACAACTTAAAATAAATTGTTTTTATATACTTGGTAATATCCAAGTTCAACAGTTATAAAGCATTGCAGGGGTCGTAGCAGATGGGAGGTGGCGAATTTACACCTTGAAAGTTTATTTTATATTTATCTAATTATCTCATGAAACCATTATATTCTCAAGGTGATAATGTTTGCCGTGTGGTTTGTACAGTATAGCTGTCATTATACTGTACTAGTTTTAACAAACTAACAACACCTGTGAGAGGTATATATTTTCAAGTTGTCAATGTTTGCCGAGCGGTATGTACAGTACAATGACTAATACACTGCACAAGTTTCTATAAACCAAAAAAAAAACCTTTGAGAGGACTATATAAGCCCAGGCTTCGTACACTGTCTACCCATCCCTCATCCTGACAGTTGCGACCACATGACCACACCTCCTTTCATCACATGCCCCCCTTGACACCAAATCCTCTTTCCTTTCACCAACTATATGCAAAGCCCTCACATCGCACTCATATAATTCGTTGTTGTACGATATACACCCAATACAACTCATCTATTATCAACAGCACTTTTCCAAGTTTGATAGCTAAAAATTGTCCGAAAGCTAACACTCGCTATATTCCTATTTTTGTATTTTCCCCAAGCAATTCTGCCTCCCCCTCCCACTCCCCTTCCGTATTCAATAATATTATATTCAAAGCTAACTTAATCTAGTAGTTGGGTAATTTTGTAAGGCAATATTCCAACACTCACCTCTACCGTCTTGTCTCTCCTGTCAAAAACTCTATGTTTCTAAGGCAGACCTCCTTCATCTTCTTTTTAATTAGCATTTTGGATCCGAGAAGATTTTGTGCATAGTTAACTGGATATTTGACCAGACAAACTTTATCCAAAGAAAATTCTACCCCCAACCTGAACCCGGATGACTCTCCCGACAAAAACGATGTGTTTCCAAACCAGCTCTGCTTCCTCTGATCATTATTCTTTTTTTTTTCACACAACCTTTTTTGTTTGGTGGTAAATTGAGATTCTAGCGGACAGAGTGTATACTCTGATAATTTAACCCTCCTTCGACCCTTCCAACCCTCCCAACAAAACGGTATGTTTCTAAGCAGCTCTTCTTCAATTTCCGTTTAATTACGTTTTTGCATCTAATTTTATTTTGTTCAAAGCTAACATGTTCTTCCACCGGACCTACTTTATCCAAAGATAATTCAACCCCCCCAGAACATAACCCTACCCGGCAAAGTCACCACACGAGCAACCACTATGTCACAATCAAAGGTCAGCCTCGTTTCGCCGAGAACAGCGGGCTAGGCAAATGATTGTGATATTTGTTTCTGCAAGCATGTCTGATGCTTCAAAAACCTGGGCTATTCCAGTGCGGAGTACCTTACTTGCCTGATTGTGGCCAAACCCTGGATCGAGGCTGAGTGGATCCTAAGCTTCTGGTCCTACAGCGCAGGGCGATGGTCAAGTCTCCTGGCATACGCACTCACACTAGATCCAATTGCGAGCAATGGTAGCGCCTAATATTTAGAGAGCCATACAGTTTGGGCAGCCGTTTTACAGATTGTCTAAACTATTTGCACAAGGATGTGGCGAAGAAATATTGGCAAATGGTAAGAAAAATAAGCCAGGCCATTCCTCTTGGCACCCCTGTTCCTTCTTCTGTGTCCTCTGGTAATGGTGGTAAGTTCCCTAAATGTGTCCGAAGTTAACACATATTTCATAAGCTAACATAAATCTTTCAAGTATGGCTAACCTGGACTCTGTCCGCCTCTGGAGAGATATGCCCTCGATCATCCGCCCTAGTTAACCGCTTGCACAAAGACTAGACTATATAAAATGGAAGTCCTAAGGGGTGGTTACATGGAACGAGCTGATTGAAATTACCCTAGAGTACATGCTAGGAGCCATCGACTCAGTCATAGTGAATACAGTTGGATATGTGCATCTCATTGGGATGATCTAGTAGCTTACGCTTTTGCTCCTCGATGATCTGGAAGAACTATTGCCTATCTCCGAGATAATCATAAGACGGGCGTGCCGTCATAGCTGTATTTGCAGGGGATTGAACCTGCCAAAGGAACCCAGAAACGTTGCTTTCAACTGCTATTGTGATGAAGACGAGGAAGGAACTCATCTTCTCAAAGGTGATTTATTCTGTCCCTGGAATAACCGGGACGGCCAGGTCGTGCCTGCTGTGGAGGAGGGGTAGGAGGAGGAGGAGGAGGAGGATTAGCAGGAGCAGGAGAAGAGATAGAAAGAAGAAGAGAAAGAGGAAGAGGAAGTGGATATAGATGAGAACTAAGAGGTGGAGAAAAGTAAGGAAGAGGGTGGGCAGGAGAGATCCGCGTCTGGTTACTTAGTGGGATTGAATACGGGGTTGGAGGTCGGATGGTATGGTCAGCAGTTGTTTGACCAGAGTTGTCGCTAGGGCTTTTTCTGTTTCTTGGTTGCTTTGTTTTCAGAACTTTGTAAACTATTTTTTCCAACTGTATTTCGCTTAAAATAACCCACTTAGTATATTTCTATCTGTGCTTTATTTTATCTTATTCCTTATTAGTTTACCCATACTTGTATACTAGTTTAGTGCAACAGAATCTTAACCTTATTTGTTACAGTCCACTGGGGAACCTTACCTGCACTGGAATAGTGCTCTTGGCATGTCCCGACCCTTCCCATCGCTCTGCCAACTGCTATGAGGTACATTGAATCTAATCCTTCATATCTTATCAATAGTCAAAACATGCCACTCTGGTTTGGGTCAAAAATATCCGCGGGTAATTGACCTGAAAGTGAGTGACAATATATGAACATGAGCCCCTATTAAAAAGGCATGCTTACCTTTTTTGTCTACTACATACAAACCTCCATAATACAGCCACATATATCAGTAAATATAATACGTTACCTGTTACAATCAACTTTTACCAACCTTTAACAATCTTACTATCCCTCTATTCACCTTAACACAATGCCACAACAGTCACGTATCAACGCTTGCAGACTGCGTCCGTCCTATCAGCATAAACAGAACTAAAAACAGGTCCGCGGAAGACGAATCTGGAAATCTGGCTAAAAGGAGGTATTGGCTATAATACCCTCTACTAGGCCTTTTCTTTCTTCCGGTCGGTCCAAAAGTCGCAGAAGATCAGCCTGCATTGTATTTGGCTGCTCAGGACATTAAATACGATTGCGTAATTATCACCATGAAGGAGTTCCAAGTTTGGAGGCTGTAGATGATAGTTTAGAATTACATGATGGGGTGTAAGAGGATAAAGGTAGTGAGACTAGACACAGTAAGGAGGCGGACTTAATAGAACTTGATGAGGGTGATGAAGAACAGGCAGCAGGTGATGGGGCAAATTGAGCCCTAACAGGGCATGAGTTCGAATCTACATGATCAATAATTACTCTGACAGTTAACCAGACCCATAGATCTGACAGCATAATGATTAGTTTTCAGGGACGGAAAATACCAAAGCCATTACGAGTTTGTCAAAATCGATTATGTATACCGATCAGCAGAAAGGCCTACAGACAAAATCTACCTGAAATACAAACCACTATATGAAGTAATCCACCACCGAGATCTCCAGAATTTAGCTTCGTATTCCCAGCAGTCACTTGCAGCTGACCAACCTTTGATATGGGGATTGAGCTTACCATTCAAATCAAAGCCCAAGAGTTAATATGGGACTGAACGCTATTCACCACTTAGTTTCCAGACAGAATTCCCTTTACCGAAATGGTACATATGTGTCAGAATGATGTTCGGCAAGAACTAGCATTTTATTGCTTTTCTGATGCTACAACTGCCTTAAATGACCAAGCAGGATTTCACAAATTACAAAGACTAAATATAATGGCTGCAGGTCAATATTTTGGCAGATTCGAACAAAGCACACTGCATGTTGATCCCAGTATTTGCATTGTGTAAAGAAGTCAGTAACCGAAATCTATAACCCTGATTTGGAGGATCTTATAGCCTGTGCACCAACGGTAGAGTACTTACTTGCCAAAGATGGGTTTAATTGACCGCCAAATGGGTATGAAGTACAGATGCGGCTCTTTTTGAGATTATTCCGGTCCGCAGTATGACTAGATTTGCCTGACAATGCGACAAGGGACTTTCTCTTAGGTTCATAACCCCACAAATTCCTGGTGTCATATCTGCACAATTTTATTCAGTCAAGCAAAGCAGAGGCACAATGGATGACGGATTGCAAGAGAAAATTGACGGCTGGGTTTTCAGCCTGACAACGGCCATATTGTGTTCTACTTTGCAGTGCTGGAAGACAGGAATACTTGCTCACGATGTCAATTTCACCTAGTGAAGTTTTCTAGGCAAAGATAAAAAACATCCGCTTAAGGTGTGTGGTAATTAGGCTAATGGAAGGACTGGGTTGCAAGAACGCCAGTGACGAACTTGGGCCAATACGCATATACTGTTGCAGACTCGAATCACCCAGCGGATAAAGAACTGCTTGTAGGTTAGAATAGCAAAGGAACAGAGAAAACTTTACAGTAGATCGATGGATATTTGGACAATATTGATGCTTTGGCCGAGAGTTTCGAATCCAACTGCAGCAGGATTGGGAATAATCTATCACACTCAGACACTCATGTACAACTCGAAGAGGATATCCCCAGTAAGAGACATTACAGGACGCAGTGCAAGACCTGCTAGTGGGATTAATTAACCCAAGTTTAGTCCGCACATATGTAGCTTTTGTTGAAATTTCTTATTCGTTTCTATATGAATATTTCCTTGAATATATCGTATATTCTCTTACTTGCTTAGTGTTTCGGCAATACTTATTACACCACATACATTACTACAGCTAGGACATACTGTGCGTTTATTTCGGTTATATTTCATTATTACGATAAGGATTCTTAGGTATATTTCTTTATCTGGTATTCGAGTTATTTCGCTTGCTTATCACATATTTTAACGGTTATTGTTTTGTCCTTTATGTCTTATCATCCATAACGAAACCCCTCACACCACTTTAGTTTTATATAACTTTTGGGATTTTCTTGGCAGGTTTTCAGGGTCAAATACATAGGCACTTATGTTTTTCCTGCTCACGTTACGGTAAAACACGTTCGTACTTATATTTTTCCCTTTTTATATTCTTTTAGATAACGGGAGGGCGCACTCTTGTATATATAGGGGCTACCGCCCACTTTTCTCGCTTAGAAGAATAAGGAACAGACTACCTACCAATCTACCTTCATAAATCTACCTCTCCTCATCAAGGCGTGCCCGCAATACTTACTCCGCATTGCGTTAGTATATTCCGAATGATACAAGATCGTGTCCATATACATTTGAACAGGTGGTGAGCCCGGGCTTCCTATATCATTAAGATATACATTTACACCCTCCCACAGAATCCGAAACCTCACAGTCAACGAAGCAAAACCCGTCCTGCCATCGATCCACGTTTCCCACCAGAATGATACCCCGAAATATTTATCTCAGTAAAGTTTATTTCTTGGCACGAAACATCGACTAGACAAAACACTCCTTTTTGACCAAACCAAACATTCTCGGCCTCGGCATTAAACAAGTCTCAGCGAAACACTCTCGTTGTTAACCACTACTTAAACGAGCTCCTTTCACTGTTCGCCTCCGTCTCCTTCTTTTTCATCACTTTGTGCACGCAAGCGTTACCCACCACTCTGCGGCACACTTTATCAACTACCTGGAAGTTAACACCTCTGGGGGTGGACACTCCCCGCAATATCCTAGATAGGTGAACGTATTACTTTCAGGCTTGATAAAAGTTGTGTGGACTTAAAGGGGGTCTGTGGCCACAGAGGACAATTCGAAGAACACAACTTGTGTAACCAAAATCCACCATGACCTCAGCCTCAACCACCGTCCCTGAACCTTCGACAGACAATCCCCCAGCAACCCCTCTGCCCTTTGACCAAAGGGCACGGAGACACGCTATTAACACTAAACGCGGCTTCGCACCTAGTTAGAAACTCAGCTCCATCCCAAAGCTGACTGGGCCAGAGAACTACCGCACATGGCGAGACATCTCCGAGTACGTCCTCGGACTGTTCAACTGCTGGGACATTGTGCAAGGAACGGAAACCATCCCCGATGAAATACGGGATGAAGACACGGATCCGACGAATATTGACCCTATAGGTGAATTTAGCGATCGCTACCAGTGGGCATCGGTCTACTTCCTCGAGACCATTGATCCAAAATGGCTCATCCTCCTGGCAACCTACAAAACGCCTTACGCAATATGGACGGCGTTCCCAGATAAATTTGACAGAGAAAACACCTTCTCCTTCTTCGACCAACTCAACACTGTTCTCGATACCAAATACGAGTCGTCTCAACCCATCGCTGATCACATCGGCAGGTTCAACACCCTGTGGAATCGCGTGCAACACTGTTGCACCTCTGGTACCGAAAATGACCGTTACGCCCTACCTTTTGCATTTAAGACGGTATTCGAGTCAACGGAAGCAAAAGCTGCTGTCCTTCTCCGGTCCCTTCCCGAGTCGATGAACAACATCGTCGACAACCTGCAAACCAAGGAGGACCTTACCTACAACCATGTCTATAACAGGTTGTTAGACCAGGCGTATAAAACCGCCTCTGTCAAAGGAAAAGGGAAGGAACAACCACAACGAAAGGGAAACAGCACATCGGTTACAGCCAAGGATTGCTCATACTGCAATAAGCATTACCCCTCTGCACATAATGAAGGGCACACTTGGAAAGAGTGTCAGAAACTCAAGACCGATAACCAAAAGAGGTTGGAAAGGACGGCGATTGACAGCGCCGAGATCGGCAAGCAAGAGACATTCAAACCGGTCAGTACATCCTCAACCCTTACCACTACGCGAAAGACCCCTCACCCACACATTTGGGTAATTGATACAGGTGCAAGCTCATATATTACAAGCAACCTAGACCTTCTTATAAACTTTAAACCAGAAAAATGAAATGTCAAGTTAGGCGATGACTCTGTAATAGAGTCATGTGGTCATGGAATAGTTAAACTCATGGCTAAAACATCTAATGGCCATGTATCATCTGTTTTTCTTCAACCTGTTCTCTGGGTTCTGAAGTTGGGTCAATGCAATTTGTTATCATAGCACGCTATCGTTTCTTTGGGAAAAGGGTTTTCTTTACGTAGTTCAGGGAAGGACATGTATGTCATGAGAGAGAACAAAGAGGTTTTATGGGGCAAGCTTGACGGAAAAGATTATGTTGTGCAGGAAAGAAAGGAACAGGCATACAAAATGACATATCAGGAGTTGCATGAAGCCTTGGGTCATGCCTCACCAGCCTACCTTCGTTCCAACAAATACTCCGACACACCTCATATCCCTAAGGTTCCTACAGGTTGGCAATGGGAAACTTGCATTACCTCAAAGTTGTTCAAATGAAAACCAGAACCTACACAGCACCTACGCCAAAGCCCCTTCAAGTTAATTCACTACGACTTAAGCGGAAAATTCTCGACACCATCCTTTGGTAATTCTTGGTACTATATCACCTTCATTGATGACTGGACACGATACACCTGGATTTACCCCATCAAGGTAAAATCCCATACGGTAAAAATCTTCAAACAGTTCATCCAGGAGCGACAAACCCTAGGTAACGCTATAATCAAACGATTCTGAACTGATAACGGTGGTGAATACGTGAACCATGAAATGCTAAACCTGATTCAGGCGCATAGCATACTTCATGACAAAACTCCACCCTACTCACATGAATCAAATGGCGTTGCTGAACGGTATAACAGGACCATAATAACCGCCACTAGGTCTATGTTAAATGGTTTAACTCTACGACTTTGGGCAGAAGCAATCACAACTGCCGTATACCTCAGAAACCGTCTTCCCAACCGATCTATAGCAGGTTCAACATCCTATGAATCTCTCTACAACCAAAAGCCGTTGAGCAACCACCTGCGCCCATACGGGACCTAATGCTTCGTCCACATACCTGAGGAGACCAGAATATCCGGAACAAAGCCACAGCCCGGAGCGATCCAAGGCTATCTTGTTGGATACACATCCTGTGACAGGATATACCGGATATACATCCCCTCGCAACATAAGATATCCGAAACACGATAGGCACACTTGACCAGTAAAACGATTGAACAAGCGGAAGTGCCAAGTACAACCCCTGCTCCGGAATCCTAATTTGCGACTGTCCATCCTCCGTCCTTTCCAATAGACCTGCAATCGTACAGGAAGACTTTGGAATTGGACCCGAGTACGACACCTACCAATTGCACAACAACGATTTAAATCCATCCTCCTCCATTACCTCCACACCCAGAGAACTACGACCGACCTAACACACCGTCACCTACTCCGGATCCTGCTCCCTTGGAACAACAACCTCAAGAACATGAGGCTCTACCAGAGCAGCAACCGAAATACGGAAAAGGTCAGGATGAATCTCACGCCCACTGGTACACTTTGCCAGAAATGCTACTCTACTACCGGATGAGGATCCCACCACCTATTACCAAGCGATTAACAGTAGGCTTAAGGAACAGTGGACCACGGCCATAGATGATGAGATTAATGCACTAAGAAGGAATGAAACCTTCAATGTTGTTGAGAGACCGATGGGAAGAATGATAATTGATAGTAAGTTGGTTTAAAAGACTAAACATAATGCAGATGGGACTTTCGAAAGGTTTCGCGTAAGAGCCGTTGCCAAATGGTTTTCACAAATTCCTGGCTTCGACTTCGAAGAAACATTCGCCCCTGTCATCCGTTATTAATCTCTCCACTTCCTCCCCACGATATGCGCCAAAAACAAATGGCGACCGCGACAGTTCGATGTCAAATCTGCTTTCCTCTACGGTGAACTCAAAAAAGAAGTTTACCTACGACAGTTACTTGGGTACAGTGATGGAGAAAAAGTATGGAAACTTAACCAATGTCTTTATGGACTTAAGCAATCTGCGAATGAATGGTATGCTCCCTTTGCATAATTCTTAACCTCCAAAGGGTTTACGACATCAGCCCTCGACCCATGCATGTTCGTCAATGCTAAACACGACCTCTACATATCAGTTTACGTCGACGACATTGCCATACAGGCAGCCGACTCCCCCCACGCCACATCACTGATAAAAGACCTGAAAAAGACATTCGAGATCACTGACCTAGGGGAAGCTAGCTTCCTACTCGGCTTGCACATAACGTATACACCAGACATCATACATCTTACCCAGTAAAAATACATCAAGTCAGTTCTCCAACGATATGGCATGGAAAACTTACTTTCCGTTTCTACCCCTTTACGAAAAGGGATTCAACTTACCAAAGGGACCGAAGACATACACATACCAGACCCCTCCATATACCAATCGGTTATAGGATCACTAATGTACCTCATGACTGGCACCAGACCCGACCTCTCATATACGATTTCATTTCTTTCTCAATTTTCTTCTTGCATATCTGAAGCATACTTAAAGGCCGCTCAACACGTCCTTCGTTACCTAGATGGGACGGAAAATCTCGGATTGTTCTACCTGTACCCAACCAATGCAACTCGCGCTATCAATGACTATGCTGATGCAGA
This sequence comes from Tuber calosporum, assembly GCA_003316355.1. Taxonomy (NCBI): domain Eukaryota; kingdom Fungi; phylum Ascomycota; class Pezizomycetes; order Pezizales; family Tuberaceae; genus Tuber; species Tuber calosporum. The sequence goes on from QFET01004239.1 coordinate 43,007, forward strand.
CTTTACCGCTTCCCTTGATACCTGCCGCTCCTTCTCAGGATACATTGTTATCTTAAATGGTTCACGTATCTCCTGGCGATTCAAGAAACAGGAATCTGTCGCTACATCTACTACTGAAGCGGAATACGTTGCTATGGCATTGGCTCCGTGACAAATCCAATGGTTCCAAAAAGGCAACAACGATATTCGACTAAGTTTACCGATCGCTTGGCACGCAGATAATACCTGTGCTAATTTTCTTGCGACAAACCATTAACTCAATGAACTTACCAAACACATTGATGTTCACTTTCACAAAATACGAGAAGAACCCTACCGCGGTTCGTACTCTTTACTAAAAGTTCAGTCGTACGAAAACCTTGCCGATATCTGTACCAAAATCTTAACCAAGCCAGCACATACACAGTTGATGGGACTTCTGGGCTGTAGATAATGAGTGGAAGTGTTGAAATTTCTTATTCATTTCTATATGAATATTTCCTTGAATATATCGTATATACTCTTACTTGGTTAGTGTTTCGGCAATACCTATTACACCGCATACATTACTACAGCTAGGACATACTGTGCGTTTATTTCAGTTATATTTCATTATTACGATAGAGATTCTTATGTATATTTCTTTATCTGGTATTTGGGTTATTTCGCTTGCTTATCACATATTTTAACGGTTATTGTTCTGTCATTTATGTCTTATCATCCACAACGAAACCCCTCACACCACTTTAGTTTTATATAAACTTTGGGATTTTCTTGGCAGGTTTTCAGGGACAAATACGTTCGCACTTATGTTTTTCCTACTGAAGTTACTGTAAAACACGATCGTACTTATATTTTTCCCTTTTTATATTCTTTTAGATAACGGGAGGGCGTACTCTTGTATATATAGGGGCTACCGCCCACCTTTCTCGCTTAGAAGAATAAGGAACAGACTACCTACCTTTCTTCCTTCATAAATCTACCTCTCCTCATCAAGGCGTGCCCGCAATACTCACTTAGGATTGCGTTAGTATATTCCAAAGGATATAAGATGGTGCCCATACACATTTGAACTACTTTGACATGTGAGGTACACGAAACTGGTACCGATGACTTAGATGAAAATGGGGATTGAAGTTTTTATATCATTCCAGTAAGTTAAGAGAAAGTAATACTACATCATGCAGGATGGAACTGCCAGTGGTGAAGTTAGTCTTTGAAAGAGCTAGCCGAATGGGACCTGTAGATGTCACTTGTTATTAAATATTTTGGGAAGGAAGGGTAGTTCAGGCAGATTGCCTTTATAGAGGGAGGAAATATGATATTCTATAAGTTCTGTGAATACGTCCAATGGATTCAAGCCTTAAAGAGTAAGATATGAAGCTATTTAAAACTGGAGGAGGACTAGAGTGACATCAGAAAGAATGGGAAAAGTGTAAGGAGACATCTAGGTTAGAGAAAGAAGTCCTAAGTGAATACGGATAAGGTGCTGAAGAAAACCTGAGTTTGAGTTAAGACATCCTGCAGATGCAAGCAAATATGAAGTAAGATTGGACTATGGGGAAGGTAGGAGGTGAAGATACCCTGGTATCAGAGGGTGAGTAGAAGCCATCAGAGCTCAGGAGTAGCGAACCGGGCGAGATGTGGACTAAGCAAGGACGAAATAAGAAATATCGGTGGAGGAATAGTGAGGGGAGAGAGCATAGGGAAGGGCTCTGGAAGAAGGGATTGGTTAGCGTAGACGAGTGTGTAAAAGGGAACTAATGTCCGCACCCACCCAGAGTGAGATGGCTAGTGTCCACATTGTGTGGTAAATGTTTGCAGGGAGGGTCCATGGAAGGACATCTGATGTGTCAGAATGTGAAATGGGCACATCCAGACGTAGTATGTCCTGGTGCACCCATCCATATTGTGAGTTAACGTTTATATCTTCTAGAGCATCAGAATCAAAGGGAGTACTGGATGGAAAATCAAATTTTTTGCTAATGATGATTTCTTGAAGAATTTTCACTTTTGAGTTTACTGACAATTAAATATACTAGGAAAGGAATATACTTTTAGTTAGGATATGATACTCATGGTGTGTTGATTGCCACTTTGATAAGACTGGCCAGCTTTCAAGTTCCTCAGCCAAATCTCCACTATCTCCTTCCTAATCCTTTTCAAGATTTTGCTAATCCTCTTCATTATTCCAAACTTATATCCCTTCATTCATTGCCTTGCAGCTCGACCTCAGTTCTGGTATGCTACTGTTCCCTACCTTAGGGTACCACAATTCCTACCCGATCTCTCTTCATATTTCTTGCCCTGACCAACTGCTCTAATACCTTTTGCTTTCTCATATAATTATACTTTTTAGGTTACTATAATGTTTGTCAACAAGGTAACTTGTCACCATTTCCTCCTCTGATAGGGAATTCCTTTTTGATTAACAATTACAAACAAGAGAAAGTTAGCAATTGGCCCATTTCTAATTTCTCTAAAAGATTTTATTAGAGACTTACGATATAGTGTATCTAATTGGTTACTATTGACTAGTTCAATAATTAGAGTGTGTTACATATAGGGGATATGGTACAAGACTTTCAAGGTTAAAGCGATGATGGTCAATAGTGTTGGGTGGTGACTCTCTTAACTATAATCGACATTGGCATGAAGTAGGATAGTATCCTGAACTACGGAGCCATGATGAAAGATGATACATTAATTAATCCAACAGGCCATATTTTGTATCCTATATTGTTGATAATCTGAATACATCTACGCCAGGATGAATATATGCAGTAAAGAGATACATCAAGAATGATCGGATAGTATACCATCTAATGTTCCCATATGGGTTACATCAAGTTGAACTGAGTTCCTTAGTCAAAGATATCAAAGGCACCTACTTGTAGTGTTCATGACCCCTACAGAGAAATAGATAGTACAAGGGATCATTTGCTCTAGGGTGTCATAAATCTTCAGGGTCAAACTTTGTTCGCACTTATTAAACCATGGCTGATGTCTTTAAGAATACTTTATATATATGGTAAATATAAATACAGGTAAAGGTGTATAAATATTTAGTAGTGCCTAGTAAATCAAAGCAAAGCAATAGACTTAAGGCTATGCCCACCCCTGTACACTTGATCACCCTGCAGGATCCTATGATCTTTAATGGACTGCTACTAATATTTTCCTCTGACAAATTGTTTTCTCTACCTACTGCTAACTGTGCCAAACCTAGGGTTGCCATTTATGCTCTCCCTGATTTCATGCTGGTATTTGCATTACTACTAATTTTTTTGAGCAGGCTAGATTTCATGGCAATTGATATACGATCCCCCTCTGGCCCGATTAATGCACCTAATCAGGTCTTTGGTGTCTAAAATGCATACACCACTACCGCTCACTCATCCCACCTCTGAAGAATCACCCCAATGTCCCAGTATATGGAACATGCTTTCCCCATCATCCTTGTTGGGGATCTGAACCTCCACCATCCTCATTCCAACCCTCTATGGGTCCTTTCTGTTACCGAAATTAACCTTTTTTCGCCCTATTTTGCTATGGCCTCTAGGCTTCTATACTTACTTCTAAACCCACCAGGTTTATATACTAGGTTCACCTACGATGGCACAACTAGAACTGATGTCCTAGACCTTTGCATCGCAAATCCCGCACTTGCCTCCTTTGATAGTTTATGGGATGTTAGCCTCCCACTGAGTGACTCCTACCATCTCCCAATCACAATCACACTCTCCACGCCCTTTCTACGCCTGTATGAGCTTACCCTAAATTGGACCAAAACCCCTTAAGTCACTCTCTTCCCTCTATTCAGGAATCAATTGGTCCCCACACCTCACCCGCTCCAGACCTCAGCCTCACTGAATCTGTTGTTTGACCGCCATCTGGGCACCATGCCTTCCCTCCTAGGCATACATACTGAAAACAAGCGCCCTTGCTTCTGGTTAAAGCCATGATCGACAGCTATGTTGTCACAGCTTGACTAGGCTATGAACAGAGAGGCAAGGATATCACGTATGTCCCCTAGTAACCCGCTCCTGAAAGTGCATGTGCCTTCTGCCTTGTTTATTTAAACGTTATAAAAAAGGCAAAGGAATCATACGGGAACCTGTACTTTGCCTCCATGAATCAAAAGTCAGTATGTGCTGCCTGCCGGATCAATTGCAGAAGCCCCTAGTAACCTGCTCCCCTCCTTTCCCAGCGCTACTAGACCCGTCGAAGTCAACACCTCCCTTTTGCATTATTTTAACCCTGCAAAATAGACCCAACCCTCGCCATCTATCCTGTGATCCTTGGTGGATTTCCTGCCACTTCAGAAAGGGGAAGTCTTCCTTGCCCCCCTTCAGTCATCCATCACCTCCGCTCATGGCCCCGACCCGATCCCATATGAAATATGGAAGAGGACAAACAACATCTACCCCATTTTCCATACCTCTATCCTAGATGTTGAAATTCTTGAATTTGTTTCATATGTATATTTCCTATAGTAATATTGTTTATATCTCTGATTGGTTATTTCTAGGTTACTCAGGGAAACTACGGACATTACTACAGCTAGGGTATATCATATTCTCAGTTATATTTCATGATAATGTTTGAGAATTAATGCATATATTTCTTATGTTATATGGAGGATTTCTCAGTTATCTTTCCATGTATAGGAACCTTTGGCCGGATTTGTATCATGTGTTATCTTTCCGTTTAATTCGCGCACACCACTTCAGATTGCGGATACTTTATTGGGATTTCCTTGGTAGTTTTTCAGGGTCAAACATGTTCCCACTTATATTTCTTACAATGTTTTCCCTATTTTGTTACTGAGTACAAGGAGGACACGCACCTGTATAAATAGCTTCTTGCCGCCTACTTTGTTTTAATTTATTAAGGACAAGAACTACTACCAATCCACCTTCATACAACAATACACCTCACACAAGCGTGCATATAGTATACTCTTAATACTGTGTTGTATTTTCGTACTCATGTTATAGGATCATGCCGATACACGGTCTTTCAACAGGTTATGAGCCCGGCACATCCATAGCTATACGACTTACTCTTACAAGCTATCCTCTTTCACCATGAAACAAATTCCTTCCGAACCGAAACAAACCTCTTTCACCAACAACATCTCGTATAATATCGGAACATTTTCACTCGAGGTGAAACCATGCTCCCTCCCGCGCATTTTCCGCAAAGTTGAAATTTTCACTTTTTTCAATACCCCGGAAAAGTGCTAGAATAACCCCCCTTCTTAAGTGGCAATATCAGATACGTCACATTACACGAACTCAAAAACGATCCCAACGTATTTCCGAGTCACGCCATGGCATCTTGTGACATGGAAATGGACATTCAGCCAGAGGAAGGCTCATCAGCGCCGTCAACACCGAGCCCAGAGGGCAAGGAAGACCAGGGCCCTGACCCAGCCTCCAAGGAACTTATGGAAGTAGTGATGAACTATCTCAAGGTCGACGGACCCCCAAAGAACAACCCGATCACGAGGAATGTCACGTATTTCGATACCGATATGTTCTCAGATTCGGAATATACGATCATGACAGTGGTTATGGCGCTTCCCCATCAGGTGCAGACGCTCACAACCACGACTAAGAACCTCATCAGAACGGTCGACGACCTGTCGAGGGGCCCGGCTGCGGCTCCTAAGAAAGGAACGAAAACGATCCTAAAAAGACAAGACCAACCGGAAGCCCGAAGTTACGCCGCGGTGGCTTCCCAGCCGTCACCACGATCTGAGACACAGACACCGGCTAGAAACAAGAGAAAAGCAGAAGCAGGCCCGACGCTACCGAACCCCCCGGCACCGAAGCAGACAAAGCAGGAGAAGCCGGAACAGAAACCAAGCTCGAAGAAGGGAGGAAGCGAAGTTTTCCCGAAGAACCCGTCCACTAGCCTAGCAAGTAGAAGGATCTTTGCGACAAGGACGGTGGCACAGCCATTAGTTGACCCGGCCCTTGATGAAGCAAAGATCTCAGTTGCTATCCCCACAGTCCTGTCAAAATGCGAATGTAAGGAACCAACGAATTTACAGGTGTTTTCGAATAGGACGAAGGGAACGGTCACCTTGACTGCCCCAACTGGGACAGACTCAGGACAATATACCCGGTACCTAGACAAGCTGACTGTAGCACTGAACGAGACGATCGACTATGGGGTTCCAGAGTTCCTGCCTTATAGGAGGGCGCACACGGATATCGACGTAATCGTGCACGGTGTTTCCCTTGCGGCGATCCCAAGAGACAACGAGGGTTTGGAGAAGGCTGTAAAGGAGGCTTTCAAGGCGACCCACAAGATAGATATAGTGACGGCAAAATTTCTGAAACCAGACCGGGCCGCCTCTGATGAAAAGAGGGCAACTTCAATCATAATCCGGGTTCCTGAAAACGAAGTAGCAAAAGTTACGCTATTGGTCCTCTTTATGGGCAAATACAAACAGTCGAACGTGATGTAGCAGGCATTGGCAACGATACAATGCCACCGCTGTTGGAAGTATGGCCACCCCCAGGCAAGCTGCAAGAAAAATCTGCCCGTGTGCCCGATTTGCTCGCAACAGCACACCGAAAAAGAACATTGATGCCACGAACCGGCCTGCTGAGGGTCACGGGAGGCAATCCCAGCTTGTTGCATGATGAGACCTGCCAAATGTGCCGCCTGCGAGGGCCAACATTCAGCTTGAGACCCGGCTTGCCCGGAGAGGATAAGGGTGCAAGAGACTGCAAAAGAGAACTATGACTCAAGAATGGCTTCCCGGGCTGCACCACTAGGCGAGGGAGGTGTCAACCCCACGATAAATTAGGCCATTGGGCCAGCATGTCGGTAACAGTGCATTCAAATGAAAAGAGCAGTTGGAGATTAAATGTTGTACAACACAATTGCCGAGGGAGCAATAGTGTGTTTCTTTCTTTATTTCATATTGTCAGAGGTTTTAATGTTTCCTTAGTATGTGTACAGGACCCCCCGCTGTATAATGGGCAACCCCTCAGGGCCCCAGGTTACGAGTGTGTTTTTTTACCCTCACCCAAGGTACGGGTGTGTACCTATGTGGTACTGAGGACTTTGATTAGTGTTTCCTTTGTTGTGGTTTCAAAGGATTTTGATATTTTGTCCTTGGGAATTTTTGGAAAGGAGGGACCTTTATTAGGCGACTGTCATTCCTTTGGCTTGATAAATACTTATAACAGGAACGACGGGGGACATACAGTACCACCAGAGCAACTGTTTATCGAAACGAACGAACCGACACTCGTGGTCGGTGATTTAAATATACACACGACCTTCACTGACCCGCTACGAACTATGGAATCAGGGGAACGTAGACGGGGCGAGCACTTTATGCGGCTGGCAGCGCAGAGGGGTTTTACGATTATGAATACACCAGGGGTCTACACAAGATTCCCGGACAATCCTACGTTACACCGACCCTCGGTCATCGATTACACGCTAGCCAATTCAGCTTTGTTAGCGAGAGTATCGAGATGGAGGGACCTATACCAACAGACAGGATCGGATCACATAGTCATACTCACAGAACTGGACGCGAAGGATTTACACCTGGCGACACCCTCTCCAGACTGGGACAAGATCAAATGGAGAGACGAGAAAGGGGTCCCCACCCGCTGGATAGAATCTTCCCTAAAAAATTATGTTGATCACGAATACAAAAATGTGAATGACCCAGCTACGGCCGTTAAGACCTTCGAGGAGAACTTGTCAAGGTTGATACAGATGGTAAAATGCTGGGCCCCAATGAAGAGGCCAATGAGCTGGTCAAAGGCGTGGTGGACGCCTGACATCACCGAGATGAGAAGGGTTTATACCTCTGCTGCCCGGCGTGTTGGACGTTACGGGAGCAGGATGAAGGAAAAGATTGAGACGAGGAAAGCATACCGGACCGCAATGATGAAGGCGAAGCGGAAATACTGGGATGAGTTCTTAGCCTCAGCAAAGAAGAACGACGTGTGGACGGCGCATTAATTCACCAAGCAACGTATCCCGAACAGAGTACCTGGCAAAGATAGTAATACACCTGAAGACACTGCGGCAATGATCATGAGCCACTTTTTCCCGGAAAATCAGGACCCGATAGCGTCGAAACCCCTGTACCGTAGGGAACTTCGTTCGGCAGATAGGGTCACACCGGTTGAGGTCTGGGAGGCCTTGGAGAAGTGTAGCAACAAGTCAGCCCCTGGGCCAGATCAGGTCCCATATGGGGTTTGGTAAAACATAAGTCGGGTTAACGAAAACGTACTGCCCTTGTTAGTGGACGACCTCCTAAGATGGGGGATTCACCCACCATGCCTAAAAGGGTCACTAGGTGTAATCCTGCCAAAGCCGGGAAAGAGTGACTACAGGGAATGTTCGAGCGTTAGGGTTATTGCTCTAATGCAGACTTTCTTGAAGATTGTGGAACGAATAGTCAATCGACGCCTTATGACGATTGCTTATAAAACGGACATGTATTGCATCAATCAGACTGGTAGCCTGCCACAGAGGTCCACAGTAGATGCATTATTTTCGCTGAAACACTGGGTCCAGGAGAGTCAATTCGCCGGAAAGAAAGTCTCAACGGTCTTCCTGGATGTGAAAGGGGGTTTTGACAACGTTAACCACAAGAAGCTCATGGGGATCCTCGAAGGAAGCCAGGAGGTCACAACATACATAACCGATTGGATACAGAATTTAGTCGCTTTCTGAAAAGTCACACTGGCTTACCCGGGTAGCTCACGAACGGAATATAAAATTGATCGTGGGTTCACGCAAGGCTCCACCCTGTCCCCGCTCCTCTTTGTGATATATGTTCATGGTCTACACACGGCAGATAACCCAGAAGAGAGCTTTTCTACTTCATTAGTGGACGACTTCCAGATTACGGTTGCATCCAATTCATGGTACCGAAATTCGCGTTTGCTGGAGGGGGAGGTGGAAAGGATCAACAGTCGAGTAGAAGATCTGGACCTTTTCTTCAGTATCGCCAAGACAGAGCTGGTGCACTGGAGAACGCCGAGAGAGAGGCAAGAGGTCTACGAGTGCACGATAAGCTTTCAATCTCACGTTATACAGCCAGCCGGGCGAGTGGTAAAATGGCTGGGTTTTTGGTTAGGCGATAACGGAGAAACAACGACACATTTTAAGAAAAGGCTGGGGCTTACACAAGCCGCTTTCTTTTGAATTCAGAGACTATCGATGGCGGGAGAAGGTCTCTCACCCTACGGAGTGAGAAGATTGGCCAAGGGCATCCTATTGCCGACTATGCTATACGGGGCAGAGATCCTCACCCCAAGCATCAACATGATGAATAAGATGCAGATGTTTTGGAACTGTGTCCTCAGATGGATAACCAACGCCTTCTTCTCGACCAACCTGACGGTGTTGTCGGCAGAGGCGTGTTTAGCCCCGGTCCGACTCTACCAAGTACAAGCGTCCCTAATGGCAGCAGTCCGTATAACATCTGCCATTCCAGGGAATAACATTGCGACTGCGATGCTGCCTGGGGGTTTTCCGCTCCCTGACAGCTTCAGATACCCCACGAATAGGAGGAAGGCTTTCGACAGAAGTGGCGGTCTGCGCCCAAAGGTTTGGGACTCAACTTCTACCACCTCGGTCTAAGTCCGCCTCCCGATTGATGAAATAGGGGCTACGGCTGCTGGGATATATCAGTCAAGGGCTTTTCCGGTAAAGTCAAACCGACTCGCAATGGTTCAAGAGGACGCTGCGAAGCCGTATATCGAGGCCAGGGAGTGGATTAGGAGAGAGGTACATAAGAGATGGGTACAGGAGGCATACCCGGAGTACTATATATATCGACCACCGGACTGCGATTGCTGGACTTTCATGACGCTTCCGAAATTCCAGGCCGGTAGGATACACCAGATGAGATCGAACAAGAGCTATCTAAGAGGGCAGGCAAGCTGGTCCAGCCAGGACCAGGATCCGACTTGTGACCTATGTCTTCAGTCAGTTCAGACCTTCGAACATGTGATTACTGTTTGCCCCGGCCTGGCTCAGCCAAAGGAAGGGGCAGATCAGGGAATGTTTGACATAAGCCCAGGCTCAGCCCTATGGGAAAGAGGGGATAAAGGGAAAGCCTTGATGAAGGGTTTTCTTTCCTTTGTAACGCAGAATAGGTTGAACTTTCCAGTCAGGTTGGGAATTTTTCCGTTTACGAGAGACTCGGACCTGAGGTCCTGATTTTGATTTTTGCCCTGGGGCTAATGACTTGATGTTAATGATAGTGTTTCTATTGTTATTTGTTATTTTATGGGTGAGGCGAAGTTTCTTATGTTATTGGGGTTTTTAGGCCATACCTCAGGGTGAATGCCAGGATTTTCCTGTACTTAGTATGAATAAAACCACGGATTTAACAAAAAAAAAATCACTTGAGGTGAAACATCTTCTGAAAAGAAAATCTTTAAAAACGAAACATCTCTCAAAACGAAACATCCTTCGAGACGGAACATGAAACGAAACTACAGTCATAATGAAATATCCTTCGCAAAATGAAACATTCTTGGCGAAACGAAACATTCTTGGCATATCGTTAAGAAAAAATCTTGGCGCTCCTTGCTAAAGTCCAAGTTTTCCTCTCTCGCTAAATCCGTGTTCTTACGGAAAGGTCAATTTTGTAGCAGCAGCGACTCCCAAGTGCAAAGCAAAGTACCAGTACTTAGCAACCAAAGTCACTTTGCCTTAACCAAGCAAAAATGGCCACGGCAGAAACCACCATTCCTCACCCAGAAACTCCTGCACCAAACCCTAGATATTATGCCCACAACTCCTAATGTAATTGGGCACCCAGTTACAAATTGAACTACATCCCAAAGCTCACTGGCCCTGATACCTACAGGATCTGGTGAGATATATCTGAATATGTCCTTACTTTATATAATTGCTGGGATATAGTAATGGAAAAGGAAACTCTACCGGAGGAAGAAGAGGACAAGGATGGAAATAATACGTCTGAGAGATTAGATGAATTCCGCGATCGATACCAACGGGCCTAGGCCTACTTCCTTGAAATGATTGACCCCCAATGGCTCATTCTGTTGACCACCCACAAAACACCTCCCGCCATCTGGAAAGCGTTCCAAGATAAATTTACTAGAGAAAACACCACCTACTTCTTCGAACAACTCAACGCTGTCCTCGATACCAAGTACGATACCTCTGTAGTTATTGCAGACCATATTAACAAGTACGACACCCTCTTGAATCAAATGCAACATTGTTGCTCCTCCTCCTCTGCTGACGACTGATATACTGTACCATTTGTATTCAAATCGGTATTCGAGTTACCTGAAGCCAAAGTAGCAGTTCTTCTCCGCTCCCTTCCGGAGTCGATGAGTAACCTTGTCGACAACCTCCAAACCAAGGAGGACCTTACCTATGACCATGTCTATAACAGGTTGTTGGACATGAGACCCTCGGTTAGCCCTGAGGACGACAAAGTGTATAAATGCGCTGATATCAAAGGAAAAGCAAGGGAACCTCCCCTGAGACCTGTGGCCATATCCAAGGAATGTACTTACTGCAAAAAGCATTACCCAACTGCTAGTGCTGAGGGACATACCTACAATGAGTGTAATAATTTCAAGGGCGACAACCGAAAGAAGAAGGAAAAGAAAGATGTTAGTTCTGCAAAGATCGGCAAAGATGAAATATCTGAAATGGTCAGTAGATCCACATCCCTCCTCTCTATGCACAAGACTCCACACCCACACAACTGGGTAATTGATACAGGCGCAACTCACATATGATAAACAACCTAGACCTTCTTATAAACTTCGAACCAAGTACATGGACTGTTAAGTTAGGCGATGATTCGGTAATAGAAGCATGTGGCCGAGGAACTGTCAATCTCATGGCCAACACTTCAAACGGTCATGTAGCCTCAGTTTTCCTAAAACATGTGCTCTGGTTCCGGAGTTAGGTTTAAGTAAGGGTTGTCATAGCGCGCTATTAGTTCTTTGGGGAATGGTTTTTCTTTGCGTATTAAAGGGGCGGATATGTTTGTATACAGGGAGAATAAAGGAGAAGTAATATGGGGAAAGCTTGACGGTCAAGATTATGTTGTGCAAGATGATAAAGTAGTGGCGAACAAGATGACTTACCAACAGTGGCATGAAGGCTTTGGACATCCTTCACCATCCTACCTCAAAAGTACCAATTACTCAGACAATCCTACCATCCCCGAAGTTCTGAAAGACTGCCTGTGTGAAACCTGCATTACGTCCAAATCAACTTAACGCAAACCCGAATCTACAGACAAAAGATGTGAAAATCCCTATGATTTTAATCCACACGGATCTTAGTGGAAAATTCTCAACCCCTTCCTTCGGAAACTCCTGGTACTATGTAACCTTTATTGATAATTGTACACGGTACACCTAGATTTACCCTCTTAAAGCCAAAACTGATACCGTTAAAGTATTCGACCAATTGATCAAAGAAAGACACACCCAGGACAATGAATCTATTAAACGATTCAGGACCGATAATGGAGGAGAATATGTCAACAAAGATATGACAACCATGTTTGAAAAACTGGGTATCATATATGACAAAATACCTCCCTACTCTTATGAATCTAATGGCGTTGCCGAACGGTACAATTCGACCATCATTACATTTACACGCTCTATGTTATCAGGTCTTACACCATGTTTATGGGCCGAAGCAGTTACAACACCTGTATACCTGCGGAACATCCTTCCTAACTGATCCAGCGGAAAACTAACGCCTTATGAATCTCTCTACAACAAGAAGCCCTTAGTAAACCACCTACGCCCCTACGGGACTAAATGCTTTGTCCATATACCTGAGGAGACCAGAAAACCAGGCACAAAGTTAAAGCCCCAGGCCATAGAAGGATACCTTGTTGGATATACTTCCTCCAGCAAAATATACCGTATATACATACCATCATTGCACAAAATCTCAGAAAAGCGTCAGCTCCACTGGACAACAAAGAATATACTACCTCTTGATCCCAGGGAACCTGCACCCTCATTAGAGACTTTTGCAACAGTCTACCCACCTTCCTACCAAAGAGCACCGGCTCCAGAAAAAACTCTCCCATAGGAAGCAAATGACAAACCAACTATTGAAGTACATCCACCTCCACCGCCTGAAGATCCTGAAGATTATGACCGTCCCCAAACTCCGAAAGAAACACTTGAACCTCCAGTACAGGAAGTAAATCCGGAAAATCCTCCTGAGATACGGACCAGATCTGTCAGAACCGTTTGCGCACCACAATACTTAGGCGACAATGTCACTGTACCATCCGACGAGGATCCCAAGACCTATACCCATGCAGTGAACAGCTCGCTTAAGGAACAATGGACTAACGCAATGGACGAAGAAATAAAGGCACTTAAGTTAGGTGGTACTTTCGATGAAGAGGATAAACCTACAGGGCGCAAGATTATTGACAGTAAATGGGTCTTTGAGAACAAGAAAAATGCTGATGGTACATTAGAAAGGTACCGTGCAAGGGCTGTTGCAATAGGATTCTCACAAGTACAGGGTTTTTGACTTTGAAGATACTTTCGCTCCTGTCATGCGATATGAATCACTCCGCTTCCTCCTTGCAATATGTGCTAAAAGCAAATGGCGATCACGGCAATTCGATGTAAAATCTGTATTCCTTTATGATAAATTGAAAAAAGAAGTCTACATGTGATCGTTACCTGGGATCGGTAATGAAGACAAAGTATGGCGACTTAACTGATGTCTCTATGGACTTAAGCAATTTGCGAATGAATGGTACGCTCTCCTCGCTAGATACTTCACATCCGAAGGTTTTGCGACATCCGCCCTAGACACATGCATGTTGGTTCTAGGTAAACACGACATATACTTATCGGTTTACATTGACGACATTGCTATATACTTGGCCAACAGTCTGGTAGCTACATCTCTCATAGAAGACCTGAAAACACCTTTTGAAATTACGGACTTAGGGCAAGCTACATTCCTACTTGGCCTACACAACACCTATAGAAAAGAAGGGATACTTCTTACCCAGCAACGATACATCAAGTCAGTCCTCGAGCGATATGGTATGGAAAACTCACGGCATGTCTCTACCCCTTACCTAAAGGCATTCAACTATGGAAAGGCTTAGTGGATGAACAGATACCGGTAATGTCAATATACCAATCGATAATAGGATCACTTATGTACCTGACTACTGCTACCAGACCTGATCTAGCGTATACAATATCCTTTATCTCACAATTTCCTTCCTGGCTAACCAAAATCCACCTAAAGGCTGCTTAACACGTCCTTCGGTACATTGACGGTATAAAAGACATTGGACTCTTCTACCCTTGTAAAACTACAAACGCTATGAACACCTATCTAGATGCGGACTGCGCAGCTTGTCACGAATCCCGCCGCTCTTTCTCAGGGTATGTTATTGTCTTTAACAATGCCTGCATATCCTGACGGTCCAAGAAGCAAGCCTCAGTTGCAACATCGACTAGGGAAGCGGAATATGTAGCTATGTCCCTAGCAGCAAGGCAAATCCAATGGTATATCAAAGGTCTCAGTGACATCCGGCTTACAACACTGATCACTTTATTGGACGACAATACCGGAGCAAACTTTCTGGCAACCAACTATCAATTTAATGAACGAAAAAAACTTATCGATATCCATTTTCACAAAATACGAGAAGATATCGATAACGGTTCTTTCACACTCCTGAAGGTTGTGTCATCAGAAAACCTTGCCGACATTTGTACCTAGGTACTTGCAAAACCGGCACATGAATGTATTAGTAGATTGTTGGGCTGTAGATAATGAGGGGAAGTGTTGAAATCCTTCAATTTGTATCAGATGTATATTTTCTATGGTAATATTGTTTATGTGTCTGCTTGGTTATATCTAGTTTACTCAGGGAAACTACGGACATTAGTACAGCTAGGGTATATCATATTCTCAGTTGTATTTCATGATAATTTTGCGAATTAATGCGTATATTTCTTATGTTATGTGGGGGATTTCACGGTTATCTTTCCAAGTATAGTGACCTTTTACCATTCATGTATCATGTGTTATCTTTCCATTTATTTCGCTCAAACCACTTCAGATTACGCATATTTTATTGGGATTTCATTGGTAGTTTTTCAGTGTCAAACATGTTCGCACTTATGTTTCTTACAATGTTTTCCCTAATTTTGTTACTTAGCACAAGGAGGACAAGCACCTGTATAAATAGCTTGTTGCCGCCTACTTTGTTTTAGTTAATTAAGGACAAGACTACTACCATTCTACCTTCATACTACAATACTCCTCACACAAGCGTGCACTTAGTATACTCTTAATACAGGGTTGTATTTTCGTACTCATGCTATAAGATCTTGCCAATACACATAGTTTGAACACTATATCCCGTGCTAACCCATAGTCTCCACCCCCCCTCTCTTAAAAAGCCTAATGGCATTGTCCTCTCCAAACCCGGAAAATTTGTCTACAACTCACCCTCCAGCAGCTGAGTCATTGTCTTCCTAGACACCATCTCCAAGATTCTGGAAATGATAATGACAACCCGCCTATTGCTAATCACGTGCTCTCTAGACATCATCCACCCAAACATCTCCAGATCTCTTCCTAAACTAAGGTCTTTTGATGCATGCGCTGCCCTCACACACGAAGTCCGCATACTGAAGCATGCAGGCCTCAAGACCTCTATCCTCTTCCCTCACATCAAAGGAGGCTTTGATAATATTCCTCTAGTTGTTTAACTTCCCTTTTCAGGGCCCAAGGCTTATTTTCTCATATGGTTTTTGAGGTTGATATTTTTTTCACTTACCGCAAATGCCGCCTGATCATTCAGGTCTCCTCTCATATATTCCTGCCTGTTCAGGTTGTTGCCCCCCAGGGCTCCCCCAACTCTGCCTTGTTATTTGGAATTTATTTAACCTCCCTACATTTGTCCATCAATAAGAGATTATGTTTTCATATCAAAATGATTTTACAATTACTGCTGGGTCTGAGTCATACCGGAAGAACACACAGCTTCTTCAACCTTACTTTACCCAGATCTGCAGGAAGGCCACCCTACTCCGAATCTCCTTCTCCGTTCCCAAAACTGAACTCCTCCTCAGGAGCACTGCTAGGGATCGCTCTCCTACCTCACTGGCTCCTGTTTCTCTCAATAAGAGTCTCTTCCACCCTTCTTCCATAGTCTGATTGCCAGGGTACTGGGTCTCACCCTAGATAGACACCTCCTATCACTTCCTCAAGAGGCTAGTCCTTGCGCAAAGGGCACTTGGTCGCATACAGCCACTCTCAGCTCTGGGCATCGGCATAGTCTCATACCTATAACGCTGGCTGGCTATGGGCCCGCTCCTACATATACACTGTTATAGACCTGACCTGCTCGTTCCCAATGCTGCCATAATGGAGATAATGGAAGTGTTTTGTAGCAAGGTCTAACAGTGGGCCACCAACTGTTGCTCATCGACTCCAGGGTCTATATTACCCTGAGAGGCTTGCCTTCCCCCTCTCAACTCACTCCTAATCCATCCCAGCAGGATGGCCGGACTACTTCTTGCCAGCTCCCCTCCAGTGATCAACCCAGGTGCAACCTGGCTGAAACCTTTAGTTTCATCTTTCTGCTTCTTTAGGGCAGGGACTCGTCCTGCCGTCTCCATCCTAGCCATAGGGCCAACAATATTCACCTGCGTTGGGACCAACCAAGGCCCATTCCTGCTGTCCTCTCCCACTACCCCCTTGATAGGATATGATATCTCTTGGTCCAAGGGATATAGGACGGTTTCAAACTCCTACAGATAAACTCCCACTGCCTACCGGGTATAGTCCTAGTCCAACCTCCTACAATTCTGGTAGCTGTTTCCTCCAAACTGATCAAATAAGACTGCCGAACAGACCTCCTCGCTGATTGGACATTCCTGTTCCCACCCTCCCATTAATACCAGAATAAGCCATCTATCCACTCGCTTGCCGTCATGAGCCTTGACATCTTTCCAGCTGGGAGAATATACCAGATGCATGCTGGAACAAGTTATCTTGCTACGCTACCATCATGGAGTAATACCGAACACTATCCCACCTGCCCTTCCAGCCACTAATGGGATGAAACCTTTGCGCATGGAATTCATCACTGCACCGCCAAGTACTTGGAATGCCAGCTTTACATTGGGAAGATGTCCTCGATGGAGAATGGATCTCCACTTTTGGCCTACCTTGACATGATTCTTAGTCTTGCCTCATACATATGGGCCAATGCGCACGAACTTCTCACACACCATTTTCCACCGGTTTTCGTACCGTTGCCTCATCCTCCTAGGGCTATGACTCAGACTGAGTGGCTTTTTTCTCGCCTTTATATCTTTTCTTGCAGTTATAATTTCATTTCATTTCATTTCATTTCATTTCATTTCATTTCATTTCATTTCATTTCATTT
>QFET01004239.1:60605-70793 GCA_003316355.1 Tuber calosporum
TCATTTCATTTCATTTCATTTCATTTCATTTCATTTCATTTCATTTCATTTCATTTTACGGTATACTTTTTGAATTAGTCCCCATTTTTGTGCATGGTAAGGGTATAGTCATCACTAGGGGAGAGCTCCACTAGTTATTTCTTTTATTTTGCACACTAGGAATTAACCTTTCGTTTTTGCCAGAGCTAGCACTCTATTCAACTTCCTGTATGTTAACAGTGAATATATGAGATTGTGAAAAAAAAAACTATTCAACCTAAGTAAATCACAGAATTATCCGTCACCTCTACATACCCAGCGATTGAAATCCCAACACTACCATAATATCAATACTAACTTTACCAAGCAAGATCCCACCCCCTCTGGCCACGCTATAGGGTGGGGACTTGTTTACCTCCATCTCCTATGGTCAAACATATTAGGGTCGACCCCTAAAGTCCATCTTCTCCTTTCCATGCTAGTTGATAGTTTCCTCTCCTTTCCCCACTATTGTTACGACTGGCTTAGCTTGTTTGCTCTGGCTCACTTAATAAGTCCATGGTTGTCAACACCGTATCTTTATACAGCTGGGACTCATACTTGCTATAGAGGGAAACTACCTACTGGCCTGCAGTCACTTTGCAGTCTAATGGTCGATTCCTCCACTCTCTTCCTATGAGAACTGCCTAGATGGTTACGCACATAGTTCTGTCCCTGGTAGTTGGGTCTACCCCTCCTCGTCCTCACCACATCTCTCCTCTCCTGACGGTGGGACAGCTGCCACAGTTCTGCTCCCCCTCCTCAAAGCTGGCACCTTAGTGCCTCATCCATAGCTGGAACTCTACTGTTCCTCACCTTTTCTGCTGGCACCTTACTACCTCCCCTATCTACGACTCTACGCCTCTTCTATCTTCTCCTCTACCTCTCCACTCCTCTGGACAGTTGACTTGCTAGCACACTACTGCTTAACCTTCTGTTGGCACTATACTGCCATGGGTTCCACAGGATATAGCGATATAAATGGTGTACCACACACTCCATCCTCCATACCAGGCTTACCATCCTCCATCGCCTTATTTCCTTTTGCCTGTTAGTGACTAGGAATTTAATTGCCTCCATACGCTACAGTACCTTTATGGATTGGTGGGATTTGGGATATTGTGCCTGTGGCCAAATTGATTGTTCAGCTTTGTTTCTTGCTTAGATGTTTTGTTTCCTTTTGGGGTCTTAGTTCTTGTTCACTGTTGAACTTAGTTTATTTCATTTGTCAGTTGTTAGTCGAGGTGAAAGGTTTACTGTCTTTGGGCAGATCACAGGTCTGTTTCACCTTAGTAATTTTTTCTATCCAAGCACCTAATCTTAGTTCCGTAAGAGGGTTTTTTAGCTGGGGGGGGGATGGGATAGAGTATAGTTGGAGGTTTCTTTCTGCTATAGCTTACTCTTTCTCTAGTTTTAAGTACCTGAACCAGTAATTCAATGAGATAATTAATATAAAAATCAAAACTGAGTAAATAATGGACATAATCTGTCTCTTCTACTTAGCCGGCAATTGAAATCTCAACACCATGAGATATCAACACCACTTATGTTACGACTCAAGGTCACCCGTTGGCCATGCCAGCGTGTAGTGATTTCTCTTACTGAATCCCTCCTCTCTGTGCTCCTTAGGGCCTACCCCTTTGAACTCCGTCTCTGCTCTACTGCCATCTTTGTTAATAGTTTCTTTCCTTTCCCCACTTTTTTTTTGCCTCGCTTAGGTCTCAGCTCTGCCTCGCTTAACATTTGTAAAGTTGAGAATTCATGCAGACACCCTAATCCAGCTTGGAGACAGGCTTGAAGTAAGGTGAAATAATCTACAGGCATACAGTTGCCCTAGCATTCTGATAGTTGATTCCCGAACTTTCACTTTGAATAGAACTGCGTATATGGCAACGTAAATGATTTTGTTGGTCCTTGTGTCTACTCTTCCTCTATCCTTACCTGCTTCTTTCATCACCTCTTGAGAGTTGATCGGCTGGTACCCTACTGCCTCCTTGCATGCAACATCGCTGGGCAAATGTTCTATCACCTTTCAACTTCAAGGTAGTATATTATATAGACCGGTTGAATCAGAAGGCCGAAGGGTGGTTGCAGTGTAGGGACTACTGCTAGGAAGGCGAGGAATATCCTTACTTAAAAGACTATTTTTTTCCTAGAGAGTGGGACATATAAGAGGAATGTGGTCACCTCCAGCTACAGATGCTTTCTAGGTGTTAAGAGTTAAGCTTACAATCGGACATCTTAGCAGAGTTACGTACTACAGCTGAACATGACCAGGTATTATGACTTTCCTGAGGGTTGTTGTAAAGAATGAAACTACAGTCGATGGCGACCTCGACATAGCGAGGGATATTTTCACCTACAAGAATAGAAGGAATGTCCATTGGGATTAGATACCCCAGCAAACAATATTGGAAGAAGAATATACTTTACATGTCGCTGGACACTTCGGAAATTACAAGTCAATAGCTCAAGGTATGGCAAACATCTAAGTTCCTATGACGTAGAAAATTATCATTCAGGATGTTAGAAAATGCTATTATTACACAAGGAGCAAAACAATCCTGGATGATAAATATATGTAACAGGAGCCTATTGGACTTCCCATGAGGCCTTAGAATATGATTGCTATGGACTTCATCATGGTATTACCTCCGTCCGCGAGATATACAATAGTTTGGGAAATTGTACAGAGATTCCCCAAAAGGCTCTCTTTATTCCACTGACAATGACGGTACTTATGAAGAAACTAGCCCTTATATATGTGAACAAGGTTTGACGATAGGAGGTACTACCAGAATCGATCATCTCATATAGTGATACCCAATTCACATCTAAGTTTTAGATTAGTCGTACAGATCTATTCGAAGTCAAATTCAATATCTCTACTGCTCTCTATCCCAAAAACGACAAGCAAAATAAAGGGATTTATCAGACACTGAACAATAATACAATAGCTCCTTTTCATATTAGAGAGAAGATAGGTCTCTGTTGTTACCAGGAGCGGATCATGCATACAATACATCAGTTTTTGAATTATCTAAAGTAGCTCCAAGGGAAGCCAATCCTCAGATTGTGTATAGGACCAATATGTCCACAGCTCACTCAAAGTATCAAGGAATCCTTGCAAACAGCCATCTAGTGTTTAAGAATATAGAAGGCCCCAGGTAAGAAAATAGAGAACATCTTACAGATTGAGCTGGAAAGACACTTCAAAAGGAATAAACAGAAGGGTCTACCCGCTAGCGAGTATCTGACCCTGTAGAACACAACCCATAGAAGAGCCAGAAAGGCCATCTGTATTACATTGAATATAACTAACATTTGCAGCAAATAACCTCCAGTAAATGTAGACAACAAAATCTTTGGTCCATTCATAATCAAACAAAGAAGTAAGGACAAGGGCATACCAGCAGCTTCTGCTTGCAGACAGGGCAATCCTCTCTGCCCTCACTTTGGGACTCTTGAAAACACCGGGATGGCTTGATAGAGAGGTACATAAGGCAGGTACCTATACTTGACCTTGTTTACCCAGGGCCAAGTTATGTAGTAGAAGACATGGTAGACAGTTGGTAGGATGGAAGAATCCAGTCTATATTCCTACAGCAATTCGTGGAATATTTTGTGTTGTGGATTCGGTATGAGAGCGAGTAGAACTTTATGGAAGCGTTACAGATGTTAGAAAGGAGGTATATGTAGCATTAATCTGTTTTTATACACAATATCTGGACTAGCCAAGGGATAATCGTATATCACTCAGGTACTGCAAGGAGTACTTGAGGTACAATCATCACTCTGGGGTGAAGATATAAGCGTGTGAATAGACTTAGATAGGAGGGAAGTAGTATAACGACCTAAATGATGGTTGCCGCTGCATGTGAAAAGAAGGTATATGTTAAACCAGGAGTTTGGATGATCTAAATAGGCATTACGCAGAATTCTGTCAATATTGTGACTATGATGAACATAAGTTTCCCAACTTCCGTTCTTACATATGCATTGATAAAGGTCAAATTACCCAATTCTAATATTATAAAAAACACTAATGGCTACTATAATTCCCAGAATGTGATTTGGGATATTTTAGTAGCATGACAGCACCTGGAGGGCCTTGTACTGTAGAATTTAGGTGACTGTAGTAAAGTTCTAATTTGATAAAACGCTAGCAAAATCGCGGGGGCGAAAGGGATCATGCAAGATTGTATACATCACTGCCATCAATCCGACCTTAGGCTGTTCGCAGAATATCCATGGTTCATGCTCCCAGCTGACACAGCTGTGTTACTACATTTGACAACAGAATACCCTTTGAAGGTACTCTAGGTGGCTAATCTCGCGATGGTAGGTATAGGAGTCCGGTAGAAAGGGGCTGTTTGAGTGAAGGAGATAGGGCAGATGAGCGCAGAAGCGTTTCTAGGCAATAAACCTTACCCTATACCCTATACAACTATAGTGGAATGTTACAGGAGTCTAAGGGCATTTGGTCTCATGAGAGTTAATGTGGTTATAGCACCATTGGCACTGGGTAGTGTCCAAATAGCCAAAAAGGTACTGCCACTGACCTGGTCAAGCCAAGTAGTTAATAGAATGGCGGTCAATTGGACCAGTAGACCAGGTGGACAACCTCGCTTATATGCACTGAATAACCACAGGGCAATAGAGTCTTAACTCAAATATTGAGTAACATGTCGCCTTGACTGTAGGCTACTGACAAGTCGTTGTTTGAAAACCTTTTTCCCTCTTGTAGATATAATTCAGATATATTGCAGTAGGCTAAGTGGATGATAACTCTCCTTATTCCTATGATCCACAAACTCACAAAGGTGATCCTGTGCATGTGCGGCACTGAGAAGCTCTGAGTGGAGTGTAGTTCTAATATATACCCAAAGTATATATAGCTGTAGGTTAGCTTATAATTCCACTTATTTAAACTGGAAAGGTACTTTATTCTGATAACTATATATCCTTGCGAGAAGAACTTGAATTCAGTAAAGTCACTGCTTAAGTATATTAAGTTTAAACATTTGATTTGCTTATCTATATCTTTGGCTTCTGTGAATTTTAATTAAAGACCTTCTTGCTGTCGCAAGCTTAGGATCCATCTTCATACATATTGCCACTATGTTTATATATACTCTTTGAGCCTAACATAAACTGTGTAGCCTAGAACAGCAGTAGGCAGATGAACATCCGTACCATGTACACACATCTCAAAGGTAGTACTAATCATATATAGAGGACAATAACAGTTCCATAAGAGTTAGAGAAGCTAGCGGCGGTAATAAACAATCTGGCAGTGGCAATAAGCAATAGGCTCGAAGGACTGTTATGAGCTCACTACTATGGTATATAGAGGATGCGCTAGTGAGAACTCAATATTATTCTAATATTGGTACTGCAAGGAAGGAATCTTCGGATTGAGCTCGAATCTTAGACCTGGAGCTCGCACGTAAAGAGCCAAACTTTGACTGTAGCGGTTGGACTACTATAATACCACTAGCGGACAAGACTCGATTTAAGACAATTTTGCAGTGCTTGGGTGTATCACGCATTGCAACAGAAGTCTATGTCAAAGTGTGGAACACTTTGGCTAACTAGAAGAGTTGTTGGTTTGGAGCAGTAGACAAGACCATAATGCAAGTACAAGTTGCTAGCAATGCACTTGGGTTGGGAAAAATTGTTTAAACCAATACCAGCCCTGATATAGAATGATTAGAATAACAATCTATGGGATTACGCGAGCCACTTGTCAATGTAGAAGGCACAATATTGTACCAATAGATCGAGCTATACACCTACCAAGAACAGATGGCTTAAACAGATTATAAAATCAGAATAGTGAACATCAGTTTGTAGGAGCTCTCTACCAATTTTCAGTTCAGTAAATACTAGCTTTGCAAGCTGAAAAAATATTTGTAGTTGTTTGGTCAAAGCATGAAGCAAATAGGATGTCAAGCTTGATGGGACTCAGGCTTGAAGCACAGAAGGGTTAATATCACGATTTGGTGACTAAGCAAGTCCGGTTTTCACCTGACACATAGTTATAAGGCACATGGGTTTGATATTTCCCACAATGATTCCTAATGACTCAGGGGTTTTTACACATAGCACACTAGTGCAAACATTGTTATATTGTATTTGGTTGATCGGGTGCATGACTTACACTTATGAGTTATAAGAGGTAATGATTTTCACACATGACTCACAATAAAAGTCATGGGTTTCATGCATGTGACCACCTGGGGGCATATAACTTGTTTTAGGAGTTATAATTGGTGTTGAAACATTGTGCAGTTGACTCAGTAGAATCAACTGATGGATTTCATGCTAAGTTAAAAAAGAGGTTATAGAGGTCATGTGACTCATAACGATGTGTTAGCAAGCTTAGGCTTGTGGGAACAGGGCCTATTTAAGGACCTAAAGGTTTCCTGGAGAAAGGATCCTATAGGCTATGCCCAGTAATGGATTGCACAACTGCCTCCCCACCGCATGCGGCCCCTAAGGCCTCGTCCTTTATCTCGCTTTCTCAATACAACTGCCTGGGTAGCAGGGATGTGTTTTCTTCCTTTTTTAATTCATTAGTTGAACTTTCCTTTCCTGTTTCCCTGATGTGTATCCAGGACCCTCTAGTTTTTCTTGGGCATGTTCCCACATTTGCCAGCTTCAAGTCCTTACCCCCACCATGTTCCTCCCCTTAAGAGCCATGTGTGGCTGATTTTGTTTTGTCTTCCCTACGCTCCATGTGTGTCATATGTCCCGTTCTTATTTGGGAGATCTGACATTATTGGCCTTGATTTTTTCCAGACTGACAGTCGTTTAGGTTTCCCTTTATGCACTTTCACGTACTGAAGTTGTATTCTCTCTGTGGCAGGGCACCCTCCTTGCGTAATATTTCTCCTCTTAAGTTGTTTCTCCTTGATGGGTGTCCAGTTCTTTCCTTGGGTGACTTTAATATCCACCACCCCTCCTGTGACCCACTATGGGCCCAGTCTCCCTCTGACGTAGTTGTTTCTTTCCTTTACTTTACTAGGTCTGCCGGACTTCGCTACCAGCTCTTTTATACCACTAAAGTCTCGACCTGCTTCCCTAAGGGCATTGGGGGCAGACCATGTGTATTAGATCTTTCCTTTTCCTCTCCTGTATTATTTCTTTTTTCTGCAAAAGGAGGACTCCCTTCCCCTCATCTGGCTTGTAGCATGTCTCCATTTTCCTCTTTTTTAGGCCTTATAAAGACACACAACCAGCTCCCTGCTCCAACTCCGCCTTGAATTACTAGGCCACCCTCTCGATCTTGCTTGATGAGTTGACAGTGCCCCACGACCCCTGCACCCCAACCTCTGCTTCACTATCCTTATGCTTTAACACCAATTTCAGTCGTATTCTCTCTGAACTACACAATCATAACCCCCTCCTGCGCGCATCTCCAAGGGCCAAGCCCTGGTGGTGACCCTTCCTCGGTACCCTTAGAACGGAACACAATTCTGCTGCTGGCAAAGGACGCGCTTCTGGCTCTTCGAGTGACATCTCTCCCACAAGTCTAGCCTGCCTCGCCTTTTTCAAAGCCATAAAGAGAGGAAAAAAGGCCCACTGGACCTACCTCTTCCTCAACGCCACTTTCTCTGCCCTCTGGGCTACCAAACGTCAAGCCCTAGTTTCCTGCACAACTCGCTACCCCACTCTCCCTGGGCCAACCCCCCTGAGTCTATTAATGATGCTGTCCTCAATAATTTCTTTCCCACATTCCTCTCCCCATGCCCCCTCTATCCTCCACCCCTACTAAGATGCACCTGTTGTGTCCTTTGATGAAATCTCTGCCGCCCTCAAGCCCTCCTCCTCCTCCTCAGCGCCAGGTCCTGACACAGTCCTCTATGGGGTATGGAAAGTGGTCCACCGCACCACTTCCAGGCAGCTTTTTCACATCTCACTACTCTTATCCTTCATGGTTTCCACCCCCCTTCCCTAAAAAAGGGCAATGGCGTAATCCTGGACATGGCAGGCAAGCCATCCTATGATATCCTGGCTTCCTTTAGGGTCTTCGTCGTTATCGAAACCATCGGTCTGGTTTTGCTGAGAATTGTCGCCTCCCGCCTCTCTCTCTTCCCTAGGCCCTGAGGCCCCCTCACACACAACCATTTTGGGTCTCAGGCAGGCCTTTCCTCTTTTGATACCATAACCACTATTGCCCACACATTTCGCACCTTGCATCACCCTGACCTCTGGGCCTAAACCCTCTTCCTTGATATCAAAGTGGGTTTTGAAAATGTGGATCCTGATTTTCTCTCTGCTCTACTCAGGAAAGAAGGCATAACCCACTACCTTTTCTCCTGGGTCAGCTACTACCTATATGGCCACACCTGCCGTCTTCATTTCCAGGGCTAAGCGGAAGTTTTTTCTTCTGTTTCTTTTGACAGCCCTTTGGGGTCTCCTGTGTCTCCTTTGCTTTTTGTTATTTATATTTCTTCCCTTCATATTTCCCTTTCCAGGGGTATTATTCATACTTATATTAATAATTTTGCATTGACTGTATCATCCGTTTCCTACAGCTGCAATGTTCAGCTGCTACCGGTAGCTTTTTCCTGGGTCGAACTCAGCCGAGCAGCATGCAATGCACCCCTTTCAGTTCCCGAGACGGAGTTTATTTAGTGGCGCACTAAGATCCAGTAGGGCTCTCCTTGTATTGTTCCCATACACTTGGAAGGCCAGCTCTCCCATCCTGCCAACTCACTCAGGTGGCTTAGCTACTAGCTCACCCCGTCACTTTCCACCTTCACTCATTTCTTCTAGAGTCTTGCCGTCGCTCAAGATGCCTTTGCCACTCTCCTCACGCATTCCCCAACAGGGCCTGGCTTCTCCCCACACTGGTGCCTCCACCTCACTATCTCCCTTCTCCTTCCTATCCCTACCTACCAGGCTAACCTCTACATACCCTCTGCAGGAATGCTACCGCACATGAAGGTCTTCTGGGACAAAATCCAGAGTTGAGTTACCACTTGCATCATCTTTACTAGGCTCTTTCTCAACTTCCGGGAGAGATCCACCCACCTTTCGCCCATTCATGCACTCACTGGCGTAGGGTTGCTCGTCTCAGACTGGTGGGCGCCCCTCCGACAATCAGCCTTGCTACAGGTCGTCTCCTCTTGTACTTTCCCTACCTTCTCCAATCCTACGCTACTGACATGTGGCGCCATCTTGCTAGAAGTCAGTAACCCAATGTCAATCCTTTACACTTGAAGACTGGTCATCCGACACCTCCTGTCCACACCCAGCTCCCAGTGGATGCGATAGCCCACCTTATCCTCCCCATCTTGTATCTTTGTCCTTCGCCCCAATACCACGTATAGATCTCGCACCCTACAGTCCCCACCACCTCCGCTACCTGCCATGGGCGCTGCTTACACTGTCCTTAGGAGGTGGCACAACCAATTCCACAAAAAGGACTGGGGTCTGGCCTGTCCTCCAAATCCCTACAGTACCTACTAACCATCCCAGTTTCGACATCCATTTATTCATCTGGGTAAGTTCATCGCAGGTGGCATTTACAAGATGTGTACCCAAAAGAGCTACCTAGTCCTACACACCATTTCGGCCTCGGTAGGGAGCCCAAGCTCTGTCTACGATTCTGGGTGCATGATGAAGACTGCCAGCAAGCATCCTCACCTACTCGGTCACTGCCGATGCCCAGAGGTGCCAGCTCCTAGGCGTCCTTGGGCTAGTTCTGGTCGCAACTATCTGGTCCCCTATACCACTTCTCCTCAACCTGGTAGACAATTTGCGTGACACTGAGTTTGGCTTCCCCACAGACATGCTTCTATCGCAACCCTCGTCTCCTCCTCCCTTGGTCGCCCCTACCCCTCCAAGATCTCTTGCCCAATTTCTTTTCTCTTCCCCAAGTTCCTAAAAAAAAAAACTTGCTATCTTTTGTGACCTCTTGGCTTGGATTCAGTATGATTCCTAGGCAGGTTTTTCCTGACTTGAGTTTACAGAAAGTGGTGTATTGACAGTTACCTGCCCAGTTTGAGCTTGAGGTCCAGATGGTTTCCTTTGTTTTTGTTTTTTGGGATTGGGGTTTTTTTATGCCGTGGTTAGCGCTGCACGCAACTTCTTTTACCTTAACAAAGAATATATGTTATAAAAAAAAAAAAAGTAAAATCAAAAAATCAAAAAATTAAA
>QFET01004239.1:70960-166870 GCA_003316355.1 Tuber calosporum
AATAAAAAAATAAAAAAATAAAAAAATAAAAAAATAAAAAAATAAAAAAATAAAAAAATAAAAAAATAAAAAAATAAAAAAATAAAAAAATAAAAAAATAAAAAAAGCAAAAATGTGTCCTCTAGCTATTACAGGTCCTCTTACCACGGATTTTCATTCTTGAATACACCTGGTGTCTTCACCTGCTCGCCCCTTATTGGCTCTGTAAGCACTCCTGTTATTGACTTAACTATTGTTTCCCCCTAACCTCATGTCTTTATTTCAGTTGTGGGACACCCAACTGCCTTCCATTGGCTCTGACCATGTGCCAAGCTCCCTCACCTTCGCTCCCCTTTCAGTGCTTGAACCTCACCCATCACCTAAATGGGCTATTACTGAGTGGCCTGCACTGGAGGAGTATCTCAAACCTTTTTCAGTCCCCACTTCCCCCTCCCTTACTACGTCCTCCCCACTGATTATCTGGTTCGACTAGCAATCCTCACGGAGGTCATTCCTCCTCTCCAACATACACCGCTATCCCACCCCTTCCTTCACGCTACACCCTGGTGCTTCCCATTGCTATCTACCCTCTGCAAGGAGTTGCTTTCTGCTTCCTTAATGGCCAGGCGCCCTGATATCCTGCCTTCTGCCTGGGATGCAGTACTTCTCTCTAATGGAGCATACTTCCATGCTTTCAGGCTATGATGAAGGTACACTGGAATGACCTCCTCCAGGCCCCCACCGCTGCAGTATTTGGACCACCAAAAGTCTAGGTCTAGGCCACCCTAGCCTATGATTGACATCCCATCCAGCGGCCGAAACTGCTGAAGGTATGAACCACTCCCTCTTCGACCAATGTTTTTCATCCCCATCCACATAGTTTCCTTCCCTCCAGCATACATCGTGTTGGGGACTGCCCCCCCCTAATACCATGGAAGTAGCATCTTACCTCGCTCGCACGTCTTCCTCCTCCCCACATGACCCTGATACTATTCCCTACTCAGTCTGGGAGAAGGTCCATGTAACTAACCCCTTCAGGCATAATTTACTCCTTGGCCTACTCCTACAGTTCAGTTTCTACCCACCCTCTCTGAAAAAGTGAATGATGTTATGCTGGATGAGCATGGCAAGGCCTACTATGATTGTCCCTCTTCCTTCCCCATCATTGTCCACCTTTAGACCCTGTGTAAGATAGTGGAAAGGGTCATTGCCTCACACCTCGATCCTATCGCTCAGGCAGTTGGTCTCCTAAGTATCAATCACTATGGCTCTATCCCTAGTCTTTCCTCCTTTGACGCCTGTGCCTCCTTGGTGCTGAAAATCCACTCCTTTTACACCCACCGCTCTAGGTTTATACCCTGTTTCTTGAGATGAAGGGGGGTTTTGACAACATATATTCTACTTTTTTTCCCCTGTCCATCAATTCCTAAGGGGTCAACCAATACCTTGTGGCCAGTGTCTGGTTATTTGTTACTTGGGGCCCCTGCTTTATATTATTTCATGGTTCTCTGAGGCTCATTTCTCCTTTTTCAGTGGGCACCCCAAAAGGGTCCCCATTATCTCCTTTGTTAGTAGTTAATTAGGTGTGTTCTTTGCACTTTTCAGTCCTAAGGGGGCTTATTCTTACCTATCATGATGATTTTGCCATTACAGTAGTCTCTCCTTGGTATGGTGGGAATGTTCGCTCACAGCAGTTTATTTATAACGGCTGAAGATCAGTGCCTCCAGATATAGAGTTTCCTTCTCTGTCCCTAAGACTGAGCTGATACAGTAGAGCACTTCTCTACAGCATCAGGATTATGAAACCTCACCTATTGCTATTGATTCATTACTTTTTTCACATCAGTTCCAGGTCTGTTGACTAGGCGTTGGTTTACCCTATACCTCTCGACTCCTGCTCACTTGTTCGCCGCCTCTCCTTAGCCTAGGGTGCTTTTTAAATTGTTAAAGGTCTCTCCCCACGGGGGGCAGGCCTATCCCCTCACCTTTGCCATAGGCTAGCATTTTCACTGGTACTCCCTCTTCTTCACTATTATGCAGACCTTTTAGTCCCCTCACGCTCCCTGTAGGACTACTTTGATGTTTTCAGGCTCTTCAGTCAGCACTGGATGACTAATTGTTTCCAGTCTACTCCAACACCGATCGTCTCAGTGGAGACTTGTCTTCAACTAGTTGCTTGCTAGGCCAGGCATCCCTGTCGGTTGGCCACCCTAGGCTTAATTTGCTTTAGTCCTTTAGCCAGCCCTGCTCTACTCGACTCCCTCCAGGCTTCCTCTCCCTGCGCACCTTTTGTGCGCAAGATTCTTTCTGCCACCTCTGGATGCGCCCTCAGCCCAACGTGATACCTCGTAGTTGTCGAACTCCTACCCCCTCCGTGCCGGAATGCACGCATCTCCCTATAATGACTTGGTCCACCTCGTGCTTCCACTACAGGACTCGCTCTCCCATGTACCCTTAATCACAACAGTCCTCCTATCATTTCCTTCTCCTCTAGCTCCTGCCACCACTATAACCTCACCCTACCTCACGCAATGTATGAAGGCCCATGATCTGCTCGTGAGTTACAAGTTGGCCACAGAACCCTTTCCTGATAATTCACGTTTTTGCAGTCCCCTGTCGCCCTATGCTTTCTTGGGCCTTATGAAGGTCATTGCCAGGCGGGTTCACTAGATGCGCTCCCATAAGAGCTATCTTGCAGCCCATATAACCTTGTATTCGGCTAGTGTCCGTACCCTCTGCCCCC
Source organism: Tuber calosporum (assembly GCA_003316355.1). Taxonomy (NCBI): domain Eukaryota; kingdom Fungi; phylum Ascomycota; class Pezizomycetes; order Pezizales; family Tuberaceae; genus Tuber; species Tuber calosporum. The sequence continues at coordinate 73,683 of QFET01004239.1, forward strand.
GCTGGGTGTTCGAGCATGAGACGTTCGGCCGTTTTACCTCGACTGTCCCACAACACTAAATCAACTGGCACGCATCCTCCTGGGTATTACCGATATTGGGTCTGAGGCACCCCTCTGGTTATTTCAGTCTCTGCTTATGTCCCTTAGTCGCTCTCTCTGTAAGACCAGCACTACCATTCCCTCAGTCATACCTGCCCTGGGCGCCGCTCCCATTCCCCCATTAGTTTCCCCTCTTCCCATGCCACCTCCCTGGCTCCTCTCCTATTATCTTTCGTTCTGCCTCGGCCTTCTTAGCTAGAATTGTCATTTGCTTTGATTCAGCTATGGAGGTGTTCGCTTCCAGGCTGTTTTGATGCAATGTATAACTGGTTGAGGAGCATTACACTGCCTCCAATTGTCACCCTCTGTCCTATACCGAGAACCTTGTTTCAAATGGCACTGTTTGTCATTCATAGTTAACTAAAATTCCTGTAACTTTCACCATATTCTGACATTTTAACCGAGCTGGAGTTAGCCGTTACCCATTGGTCATTGAGATTCCGATTTGTAAAAGCTAATGCCTTCTTTCGCTATCGCTTCGCGCTAGAAGACCTTTCTTCGCTCCACTCAACAGGAGTATAATTTTCTTCGACAACCATATAGTAGAAAGATTATATATCCTTCAATTGGTGGTACATATTGGGTAAAAAGGTTCTGGTCGTTGATGAATATTTCTAAATGTGGAGTTTTTATCCACAAGGCATGTCGCAAATCTGCAGTTATACTAAAGCAAGCCTTTTCTTTCATACTAATCCCATCATCACTCTCCTGTCAGGCTGTACCACTGAGTTAATCAACAAACTGATCAATGTTACAGGGCTTTATGTGCAGACGAACTATTTACGAATATTAAGACCCCGATCTGAGTGACCACTAAAAATGGATTTTATTCATTTCTGAAATGTTGCCCTCGTTCATAACTCATTGCTTGGGTTAGAGGTAACTCAGGACCAGAGGGCTGCATCCTATCTGATACCCACATGGATGCTATTATACCATTTGTTTGCAGCCGCTTCAAGAAGCACCATGATTCTGCTGGAGTCATCCATGTTTGACAGCTTGTAGTGTCGACAGTAGTCAAATATAAAGTCTGCATGCAGGATGGATTACTGTGTGTCAAGGGGGTCCACCTTAAACATATATTCCTCAACTTCTCAGGTTTCATTTACCGAGTATGGGATTTCTAGTTAGACTTCAGAAGTTACTCCGTTTATGCTTGACACTGCTGATCATACTATGGCTTCTTAGCCTCAATTCAGGAGGTCTTTATAATGCCAAGAAATCCAACACGTGACGAACCAGGAGTTCCTCTAAGACCAAAAGCTTCCCTTGAGGATTGCATACTATATTGGTGCTAGTCTATATCTGTAATTACTTTTGCAAAATTTGGAGCAGAGCCAATGGCTCTGCTAGAGACGCAGCGAACAGGGAGAGCTTGATCCATAATTACCTCATTTTCAGAGTCAATCCTGACTGCTTCCTTCACTGCCACCTAGAGACCCTCTCAGAGGTACTTGACTACTGGTGCTGGCATCACTTACAGGAGGTACGCTGTCTCAACCTTCATGAACCAGTCTGTGTATATGTTGAACATATTCTCAAGAAAATGTACTTGCTTGTCTACAACAAAGGATTTAAGTTGTACTATGCTTACACGAATCTTCGACCGACTCATAGAGAATATATTGCTCCCAAACTTTCTTGGTAAAACATTTTAAAGTCACTCCTTGTGGTAGCGAATCAATTACCAGTCCCAAAGGGTTGTGTATGATGGATGTTATGAGTGTCCTATGATCGGTGACCATTATCCTCTGACATTCCACACCCAGCACGATATGTGAGGCTATAATCAATGTAGTAATCATTTCTTACCCCATTGCTCGAAGGTTAGTGATAACTTTGTAATCCATAAAAGGTTTGGAAGAGGTTACGGCACTTCGTTGGAAGATTGAATAAGACCTTGCGCACTATGTAATTTCCATACTAGGCTTCTTATTCCAGACAAGGATACAATACTCGTGAATTTAGGGAACGGGTCTCATAGAGCAACAATTCTCTATAAAGAGTTAAGCCCTGGTCTTAACCATATACTCTAACTGGAGTACTCTTGAGGAAGATGTATCCCAAGATTGCGACTGCACTAAAGACTCAAATTAAAGTTTACTGAAGGTAAAGATATAGATAATTGAATTTAAATGATGAACCTAAATATGGTTAAGCCTGAGCTTCCCTTAATTCAAGTTCCTCCTGAGAGGATCAAAAGTTATCAGAGTAGAGTGCCGCTTATGTTTATTTTAGTAGAATTAGAATAGCCATAGACAACCATCCCTACTACAACTATAAATGAGCAACATTCTCCAATCAGGGTTAATCAACGAGGGACTTCTTCAGGGTCAGCTTCGGAGGTCTGAGAATCACATGGATAATGAGAGTACACCTCCTGCTTGGTTTTCAGAATGCATCCTAATTATATTTGCTGGAGAGAAAAACCTTTCAGATCGAAGTATTATAAGTGGCCTACAATCAAGTCAAGCTGGAACTTGTTATCTCATTTAAGACTCTGTAGTAAGATTAAATTTTCCTCTATGCAAGCAATCTTCTCATTTTATCTACATAGCCAACAGGCAACTTCCTAAATGACTCGGTAGCCCCACCAGTATGTTGCACTCCTGTGTTGACTAAAATGGTAGCTCCCCATAGCTCAGGTTCTTTAACTACCACAGCTGTGACAAGACCTGATGTTCCCAGAGTCCTATTGTAATGTCTCTGAGCATTGGTATAGTTTTTGGGCTTTAAGTACTCTTTTTGCACTACAGTTATCCTGATATATTTCTGTTTATGCCCGACCCCAATTAGCTATTCCCGAGAACCCCCATACCTTCTACAGGGTTCTTGGGTACCTAGAGTACCCCCAGAGTACCACCTGATATCAATTGTAGCAAATTGCCTGGGTCAGCCATCATACACCACTATATATATGCTCCGAATTGCACCTGATCGGATGAATGGCATTGACGTATGCGGTATAACCCCCCCACCTTCAATATCACATTTATGTTACGTATTTTGCAACAATCACCCTTTCCCACCCCACCCTATGGGCAAACATCGGAGCCACTAGCCGATAATAGACATACCAAAATCTCACCCTTTCGCCCTGGGTGACTTTATTAGAGTTTCGTGATTCGCGTAACTTTATTGTATGGTAAGTTGAGGTCCAGAATTTCATTCATGAGTTTTAATGTAGGTTAACTCACACCTAACATGGTGCAATCAATTCTGTAGTCCGTGTAATGATCTTTTTCGTTAACTGAGGCTGCTGATTAACTAATATATTATTTACATTGGTGTGCATTACTAGGTTACACTTCGTTATGCGAGAGCAGTACATCCGATGGTGTCTACACTTTTTACTAAGTTGTCAAAGGGCATTTTTAGTTACCAACAGTATATGGATACCCGGTTTAACGAAGACTGTAGGTCAACCTGTGTCAATGAGTTACCCTGCTAATCTATACTTTCTGGTTTCTCAACCTAACTGAAGCTTAGGGTTACAGTTCCTGGCAGGTATGCCCTTCTTGAGTTTGGATCCGGGTTACACTGTCTAGCATCGTTACTCAATCCACCTAAGTACCTAAGTAACTTTCTTAATCTACTTAACTGAGGTAGATAAGTTAGAGTTGGTGCCTATAGTATAGTTCCTCACCATCATTTACTCATACCTATAGTGGAGCAGAGGTCTGGCATGCTATACTAACAAACATGGAGGAGCGTTACACTAGTTCTAGTATTATTTGTAACAGTCTTCTTCTTCCCTACTTAGAACCTAAACTCTTCCCACATACCATACTACTGAGCCATTGGCAACATTTTGATCTTATTCAACATATGTCTATTAATCCTCATTTTCAACCTGACTTTAACCATTTGTATCCCGATAGGTAGAATTGTAAAACTGGTCAATATGGGATAGTTTGTACTGTTGGTTCCACAACCTAAGCGGGATATTTACATCATATTATCCTGACCCTGCTTTCTTGCAGGAAATATAGCATCAGAGTACATTTTCACCAATTGCTAACTGAATTAACTTTCTAAAGTATTTTCTGATATTGGGAACTTTAGTTACTTAGGATGTCGGCATATTGAGTGTTTGATTTTATATATGGTTTGCTATGTTGAACAGTTCACCAAGTTCTTGGTAGGTAAGGAAGATATTAAATCTAAAGTCGAACTAGACCGGTATAGCTATTCCTCTTCCAATTGGTTCTATTTTGCCATAGCCTTATAGCATGTATTGTTTTTTCATGAAGCTGCTAGGGGTTGCTATATCTTTGGGTACCCTAGAGGTTTATGGAGAGCCTTTTTGCAATATTGTAATAGTGTCTGGGTTCTCTGATAGGCATGATGTTGGTTATGATACTCATATAGTTTCTGCTTTCAACTCTCTTCTGACAAACTTAACCATATAACTTGCGTCTAGATATACTAGGCCAGCCACTATTAGCGGTATTCTCACTTGGGTAACAGTTTCCATGTAAATGGTGTTGGCCTTGGCTGCTGCCTTAGACTAAGTGGAGCTGAACTTAGATGATTTAGTGATACTTGACTATCCCATCTGGAGTGGATTCTTCACTCATCGACTCAATCCCCCTATGATGTCCAGTAATCAAGTCCTTGTACTTCCCATGTAGTCTAGATAGGTATAGTTTTATCCACCAGCCTTGGATACCCATGGACTTACTGTACTTTCACACTATCCACCTGTTTTGCTTGGTGTAATGGTAACTCTTCCCTATACCAGTATCAACCTTTATACAAGCGACCAGTTCTTAAATTATTGTTCCTACTTTGCTTTGGAAGAACCCGAGTAGGATAGTTTGGTGATATCAGACTTAGGGGGAATGTAACGAAACTATGTCCTGTACCTCTTCTCGGGATCGAGTGGGGAATTTAGTACTTGACATGGTTTTCGGCTTCTAAATACAATTGTTGCTTACCACAGTGTGATTTTACATGCATGTGTTATCCACATATTATCCTTTGAGTGTCTGTTTCTATTTGTCTACATGTACTACCATAATAGGGTTGAGATCAAACCATTCTTGAGACTATGTTATTCTCCCCATACATTCAAAACTGTCCATCTCACTGTTCCCTTTGACATTGGCCTCAGTGAAGGTATTTTCAGTATGTGAACTAGTACAATATATAAAATATGATAGTATATAGAACCGGTAGGATATTATATAACTACAACATGTACTAACAAGAAGTAGTCTATATAGCAGTGCTGCTCAACCCTGGTGAAAGATCTGGACTCTACAGGTGGAGTACTAAGGCTCTTGATATTCTGTATGCATATACACTCGAGTCCATATATGTAAGGAAGACCGCCTTCAAGACTGAGCAACTGGTATTCCATGGGATGTTTGCAAATGGGCTACATCAATTAGAACTTATATTATTTAGAAAATAGATTAAAGGCTATCTACTGGTTGAGTGCTAGACACCAACTGAATATCAGATACTTCCAGGGATCATTTGATGGGGTTAGGGTATACATCTTCAAGGTTAAAAGGGGATTCCACTCTCTAAGACAAAGGCTTAGATATCAAAGGATATATCATATATATGGCTAAAATAAGTACTGTGAGAATTGTAAAAATAGCTAGCTCTCCACCATAGTTAACACACAAGCTCCGCCCCCTCTAATTTCCTCCCATTTGAACAACTTGCCCATTCTAGCCAATCTAAAAGTCGCTTTTTGGGTTGCAATGGACACGACACGCCAAATTCTGCCTCTTGGGTACCATTTACCCTTTAGTCATACTGTACCACTCCCTGTGTAACTGTCACGGCGACCGCTTCACCTGTCCCCTGCGGTTCTCTCTCACATACCCAGCAATATACAGCGCCTTACTCTAACAACTCCTCTTTTGCCAGCACACCTAGCCACATCACTGACCACTTGATGCCTACCGCAAACTCTCTGGATGCCATAGTCACGCAGTTTAACTTCTCACTGAGTCCTTCCCTCTTTTGACCAATCCTACCTCTGCCACATTTCCGGTGTGGAGGCCACCATCCTCCCACTTCCATGAACTGCCCCCTCTGGAATTAAAAAGGTTGTTTGGTGTCCTACCACTCAGATCACTTGTGTGGATATAACCCCTCCATCTATGTTTCTGCCCCTGCCACTCTCACTACTTCTGCCCCTGCCACTCCTTCAGCCCCACCTGCTATTGGAGTATTGGAGCCCACAGTGAGAGACCTCACCCTATGCATCATAGCAGCCGCTTTGCCAGACAACCCCCATCTACTCTTCCGATTCCACTTTGCCCCCCTCCTGCATGAACAAGGTCTCTCCCAATCACTAAACCCAAAGTCCACAAGAATCAGATCTAGGCACTCATCTTGACCTCCTCTATAAAGACACAGTTGAGAAACAATGGTATGGCAACCCTGCCACATACCCTTTCTCTCACCCGCGCTCATAGAAAGCCCTAGAGTACATGGCTTACAAATACCAAGCCCTAACCCAGTTTTGCGCTCCATCCTTATGGTCCAACACCCGTACATCCATCGCCCAATCCCTTCTTGCTAGCAGGTCATCTGCTGGAGTAGCAGTCAGCCCGTCTTCTGAACTCAGAGCCAAACTTAAACAGAAAAAAACTCGCCACTCTAGTACAAGTTAGGTGTCCAACGACAATAGCCTCCAGTCTCGACTGCTTATACCTTACCTAGACTCAGAGTGTAGATTCTGAGTTCCACGCTCCTCCCATGCATCCCATGCAGAGACTCTCTCAATATCCGCCACCGCCCCCAATATAATTGCTGCCGTCCTTCGTCAAGCCAACAGCCTTTTCCATTTCTCCTTCTCTTCACAAGTCAATCCTGAAGTCTTACTCACCCTCATAGGCCTTGACCTATACACTCCCTCCCCTGCCTACTTACACGAATATGAATCTATGACTCAATGCCTTAACAAAGGTTTTCCTGTAGGAAATAACCCATACTGCCTGTTCCGCCACATACCAAATCGGGTTCAACCAGCCATCCTCACCCTACCAATAGCCTCATCCCAGAGTGCCAACCTACCCTCTTGCCTACCCACTCTGAGTCAGTTTTCAAGGAACCAATATTGTAATCGGCTCAGCACACTTCCTTCCTATTGACGAAGAGATTTGGGCCATGAATATCACTGTATCTTTAGATGTCACAGTTTCCCTGACCAGGTTAACAGGCAGTGGTCCACTCTTCGCCTCATCTCCCAACACCGCAATGTTTAAAATGGCCACTCCTCTGGTAAAGTTAAGTAATGCCAGAAGTGCTGGCTGTATGGCCACCCCTCCCCCATGTCCAAGACCACCAACCCAACTTGCTACGTTTGCCTCTGGTACATACTTGAGCAGCACATCGCTGCCCCAACCCCATATGCCTTACACACGGCAAAACCACGTCAGTTGCTTTGTGCTTTTCCGCCTCCAACCTTCCGTACTCTTTTTGCCTTGTAACAACCTGCAACAAACAATTCTTGCCCACCACACCCTCTTCCCACAATTGATGACCACTCCCGCTCTAAGCCCGAGGATGCACATATTGACAAAGACTATTTGGATACAGTTGCTCCCCTAGTGCTCGACCTAACCACGACTACTCCCTCCTCCCTGCCGCCATGGATCTCACCACCCCCTGCAAGCTAATGCAATAGAATAATACCCCTGCCACCTTCTCCCCAATTATAAGGCACCTGTTCCCACTTGGATATGCAGTGATACTCTCCCTTATAGTCAATTTGGTTTTCCCCACCAAATAGTTCCGCACTGGACCCCCCTTTCCTGATGCAGGCGTCTGGCACTACCGTACCCCTCCTTCTGTCCAACTCTTTTGTGAGCTGGAATGTCTTTCATTCATGATTCATCAGCCTTACCGCTTTGCCCACACCCCAATTGTTAGTCATCCTGCAAGACTCTCCAGTCTTCTAAGAGTACCTACCAATATCTTCCTATTACAAATCGTTGACTCCACCAACCACCAATGGTGCCTAATTTAAGGCTACCATATACTCATGTTTCTCTGCGAAGATTTTATTTTCCTATTTGTCCTAGGGTGTTTGACAGGAATGCCTCTACGATATAGGCATAGTATATATATAGAGGAAAACTAGTGCAGGTTTGCAAAATTGCGATAATGGATTATATATAAATATTCTTGAACTACTACTCCCGGTATACTCGACTACTCAATTATAAACCACTCCCTGATCTCAGCCACAATAATTTATTTCTCTACCTGTATCATATTAGTCACCATATTGAATTAGAAAGGAGTGCTCACTTTTACATGATATTAACAAGATTGAAAGATTTGTCTATGTTAGCCATTAAAATTGTGGTGTCTATTCCCACCTCGAACTTGTAACTGATAAAAATGAAAGTTGATTCAAAAGTGGTCATATAACTCCTGTGGCATCTGATCCCATGTATAATTCACAGTATTGACTACTGCCTCGCTTGTGTATTGACTTGTTCCTTGAATATTGTACTACATAATAGCATACTTGACATAATTACAACAGGGATCAATCTGATTCACGCCTGGTGAGTTTGCAGGCCATTTGGGATTTCAATGTAGTCCTAGAGCTATTCTTTGCTCCTTATTCTTCCTTACAGATATAGTGTTATTACCAGCATTATCCTCAACTAGCCAACAATGTCTTCTCGTTTCAGATTGCATCATTTCTATAAACTGATAGAGATAATCATAAAGCTTTTCCTTTGAGTATAAAATCTAATCTAACCCCTACCTGTACTGCGGCTGCAGATTTACTTGATTAACTCTCATTCAGGGCATAATGCCATGCACAAGGGTTGGTTGGGACCTCGGTTCACATTATTCTTGTTAGTTCCATAGTTTAGTGATTGCAAATAGTTGAAATCTGGAGTTCCTATAAACGTGACATTTTCTAGCCACTTTCACATACGCTAGTTATTCTTGATATCATCCGTTTGTAAGATATTATTGGTTGACCTTCGCTTCACTACAGTCTCCCTAATCTATACCCATAATGGTGCCTTAACCCCAAGAGCAATGCAAACAGAAACCTAGATGCAAAGGCCAGATATTTACTTATCGGAAGTGGCTGAAGCATAGGGATCTACACCCTTTCGTCATGTAATATTTGGAAGCCTACGGGGAGCTCCTACATCAACAATCAACTCTTTACCAAAAACAAAGGACTCCTTAGGCTGAGCCAGTCCCCAATCGACTTATTGCAAAGATCCTGCTTTCCCAGAATAGTCAGTGATGGCTTAACTCGACGTTGTTAATAAAATAGTTTTTGATGTTTGCTCATAACAAGAAAAGTAGTTACATGAGAGTTATTTAGTATTGCCTCAAAGGCAATTTTTGGAAAGGTCTTATGTTGAGGCTCAATATCCTGCAGTGTAAGCCAACACATTTGATCTAACTCGGGTATAGCTTTTGCGTACAGTTTTGGAACACCTGTAGTTTCGCATAGCTCATCACCCAATTCAACCTCACCTAGACTATTATTAATATCATGACTAGGTCGTCAGCCTGCCTATTTACTTATTAATTTATGCTAATCTGATTTGATAATATTACAATTGTCGATGTCTAGTACTTACCTTAATTCGGACCAAGATTTATCCTGCAGTTTCAGGTAATCCTTTCATGTATGTAGAGACTTGATGGAAGGTCATTTCAGCAAAGACATGAGAGCAACAATAGCAGCATATATTGCCTTGCAAAGGCTCTTCCCTTCACACAATTTGGATTGTTGTTCTTGAAATTAAAGTTGGTTAGAATATAATAAAATCTTGATATTCCGGAAGGGTCTAGCTTGCTTGTCATATACTATATATACACTATGCCTATTCAGAAAAACATCCCTGTCAAGCAGCATCGCACAAATGGGGAAACCAAATTTTGGCAGATCAATATTAGTATTATCTATTTAATTGCATGCAAGTTTTTGGGTTACTATCAGTTATTTTTCGACTGACTGAATCTTATAGCTATTGATATTTACTCCCCTTCTGTGCTGTTTAATTCTACTCAGAGGGTATTTTGTGTTTACAATGGATACTCAACCACCGGGCGGTCATTAAACCTCCGCACAATAACCCACTCTTCTTCGTTTTGGGAATATAGCTTCCCTACCCTTACTGGTTGGGGATCTGATCCTCCACCATCCTCTTTATGACCCCCTACAGGTACTTTCACTACCTGATTTTAACCTATCCTACACGTATTTTGACCTGGCCTCAGATCTAAGCTATTCACTTCTATTAATGCAATGTGCATTGACTAGGTTCCCCTTAGAGTGTACAACAAGACCAGGAGGCTTTGACCTTGCCTTTGCGAATCCTTCTCTTGCCCCCTTTCTTAACTTATAGGGTGTCACCCTCCCTCTGATTGGCTCCAACATTGTTCCTATAACCATCACTCTCTCAACGCTTTGTGTGCGCCAGCCTGAACCTACACCTTACTGGGCCATAACTGATTACTGTAATCTTTCCCCTCTTGTTAAGGATCTATCTGTGCTGGTACATCTCTCACTCCTGTCATTAACCTTACTTGGTGGTTGGTTTGGTTACCAGCTGGGCACCCTCTCCTCCATCCTAGCCCTAAACATGCCAAACAAGCCCCCTTGCTTCATGTTAAAGTCAAGATGAAGAACTTAGGGGCTGTTTGGCAGACCGTGATTTGAAATAACAGAAATTTGAAATCGCATTTTGGAGATTAGATTTAGATTAGATTGAGATTAGATTTAGGACCAACCAATTAAAACTGGTTAAAGAGGATTATGTCATGCAAAATATACTTGCATAATCTTTTTATAAGTCTACTCATTGAACAGTTTCTAATCTGATCTAAATCTAATCTCCAAAATGCGATTTCAAATTTCTGTTATATCAAATCACGGTCTGCCAAACAGCCCCTTAGTTATCACAATTCTGTCAGGCTTTCAACCCACAGGCCATCAAAGAACCCATACTGCCTTCCACTGCACTCCCTGACACTGCGTGTGAATCCCGCCTTGCATATTTTAAGGCTACAAAAATGCTAAGGCTTGACACTGAAATTCATTCCTTTCCACCTTGGACTGCAAGTCAGGATAGGCTGCCCGTCTTGTCAGGAGCTTACGCCCCCATGAAAGGTTCCTCTCCTTTGCCTGTGCCACAATACTCATTCTAGTCCACACCTGCCTTTTGCATCATCTTTTCCTTCCTAATACCCCTTACACTTGCCATGTATCCTCCCAGCCTTTATGGACTTCCTGCCACTTCAGAAACAGGAAGTGTCCCTTGTACTCTGCAAGTCCTCCTACACCTCACCTCCTGGCCATGAACTGATCTCCTATGGTTAATGGAAGAGGATCAACAATATTAACCCCACCTTCCTCACCTCCCTCCTGGCTCCTCTACTGACATATGGTTTCCACCCTCACTATGTCAAAAAGGACAACAGCATTTTCCTCACCAAGCCTCGAAATCTGAAAACTACTATCCCCTACCCTTTCCAGGTCAATTTCCTCCAATACATTATCTCTAAGATTAAGAAAAGGATAATGGTAATAAGCATGACACTAATCCCCCGCACTGTAAGCCTCATCCACCCAAACCAATATGCCTCACACCCTGGACTAAGTAGCTTCGACACATGTGCTGCCCTAATACACGAAGTCCACCTACCACAACAGCCATGCCTCAAGACCTCAACTCTTTTCCTTGACATCAACTGGAACTCTGATAATACTTCCTCTAGTTATTTATCTTCGCTACGCCTTACAAAGGGTGTATATGCTTAGGTTGTTTTTTGAGTGCGTTTGTTTTTGACTAACCGCAAATGCTGTATGATTTTCCTATAAACTCCAAATATTTTCTTGAATGTTCAACTGAGTGCCTCCCAGGGCTCCCCTATCTCTTGATTGTAATATCTTATATATATATCTTCCTTAAATTTGTCAGGGGAATTATATTTTCCAAGGTTGTTAGTTCCACAGCTACCGCCGGATCTGGATCATACCGAGGAACAGGCAAGTTCATCATCATTACAATTTCCGTTTATGCAGGAACGCCATCCCCCTTGTTGTATCCTTTCCATCCCTAAAACCTACTCATCCAATGGCGCACTCAACCGGAGCACTCTCTCACCTCACTAGCTCTTGGTTCTCAGAGTCAGAGTCTTTTCCACACATTCTCTTTAATCTGATAGCATAGTTAGTTGTTCTCCACCTCACAGGAAACCTCTTCTCACTTCCTCAAAAGGCTAGGCCATGGTCAAGGGGCTTTCAGTCTTATAAGTCAACTCTGTCCTCCAGGCATCGATATAGTCCCCTACCTCAACTGCAGGCTATCCTTAGGCAGGTTCATACCTATCATTTCTTTTAGAGCTAACCTCCTTATCCCCAAGGCCACCATAGTGGAAAAATGGAAGTCTTTCAGACTAAGGTCCAACGGTGGGTTACCACCTGTTTCTCATTGCCTCCAATATCTATCCTACTATGTCAGGCTTGCCTCACCTCTCTGAGCTTACTCCCCCATCATCGGAACTCAATGGCTAAACTACAGATTGCCTGCTGCCCTCCCGAGATGCATCTAGCTGCCGCCTGTCTGCCTCCCTCATTTCTATCATTCCCCCTTTCAAGTCATAAGATTGCTCCCGCACCGTTTATCCCGGCCTCAGTGATAACTACTTCCCTCTCTACTTGGACCAACCTAGTTCTATACCCGCCGTCCGCTCCCATCACCCCAATAATTAGATATGCTACCTCTTTGTTAAAGTAATAAAGGAAGACTTCAAACTCTGGCAGTTAAATTTTTAGCCTCTTCCAGTCACAATCTCAGAACCCCCTGTCCAATCCCTGGCTCCGTCTCCTTCAAATTAATCCAAGAAGATTGCACAAAAACCTCCTCGCTCCTTGGACACTTTTGTCCCCGCCCCCTCCTTACTACAAGTATAACTGTCCCTCTGCCCACATACCTTCATGGGCCTTGATTACCTTACCGCTGAAAGAAGATATTATATGTGTACTGGCAAGAGCTATCATGCAGCACAGCACTTATCGCATGATGTTGATCTTTCCACCACCTGCCCTTCCTGCTACTCGGTCGATCAAACCTTAGAGTATACAATTCTCCACTCCCACTATGATCCCCAGAACCCCTTCCCCAAATTCCGAAGCTGCCCTTAGTGGGCTATGGCACTCTGCTGTAGGCCCACTTGGACATTGTCCTAGGGCTTACCTCATACATCCATGGCACACGAACAAACTTCCCCTCCACTATCTCAGGTGGATTTCTGACCATTGCCTCCTTCTTGTCTGGCTATGACTGAGATGCAACTTGGCTTTTCTTTCATACTGATATTTTTCCTTGGGGTTCTTATTTCATCGGAGATCCTTGCATTCAATACTATTTGAATTAGTCTCCATCATGGGGCGTTGTGCCGGTATAGTTATCAATAGGATAGAACCTGTACCCTTATTTCTATTGTTTTACATGTTTCCAATTAACATTTCATTTATCCCATAGCTATTGCTTCATACAGGTTTCTGTATGCTAACTGAAAATATATCAGATAATCAAAAAAAAAAAAGTTAAAACCACATAGTTAAGGAATCATCAAACAAGCGAGAGATGACTTTAGCAATATATTCAGTTCTTGGCATTTCAGTTAACTAGCTCTAGAGAACCTTAACTTTTATCTTATCTACAACACAATATAACAGATTAGTTCCCTACCCCTCTCCTGGTACCAGCACGGCCTAAGCTATTCAAAGTTCTGCATTAGCTACACCAGAACAATATACTAGGTACCCTCCACGTGTCCTCTTGGGTACTAGTCCTATTGTTAATCAGAGACTGATTTACTCTATAGTATTTGTTTTGAAAATCATAGTAGTTTGAAAACAATATTTGTTTATAGTAGTTGTATAGATATGAACTTTAGATATTTATTTTTATATCCTTATAACTATTAGTTGCAATCTCTAATTATTATATTTATACCAAATGTATCTCTACTAAGTATTACTTATCAATTCATACTTGTTGCAGCCCTCCTTGGTATCTTGAGGTATTCCATCCTATTTGCTCGAGGTTAACTTGTTGTTGTATTAAGAGTCTAGTATTATAATTAGTCATTTTTGAAAAATAAATAGTTTGCCAATAGTCCTTGTAAAAGGAAAATATTTTATATCAAATATTAAGCTTTATCACAGTTATTCCACATTAGTAATATTCATGTTTATAACAAAACAACAATCTTATAGTTTTATATAGTAGTTCTTATTTATAACAACCAACTTGAGCCCTCTAGAATTGTTTTACATATCCTACTATCTATTTATAACATCAATAGTTATAATAGTTCCACACCACTCATAACTCTACAGTATATGTAATGCTTATACTAACATTTGTTTAGTAAATTAATAGTATTAAAAATACTACCCTTTAACATGACATGATAGTAGCAGTTATCCTGCTCCTACTATTGCAATACATAATTAACAAATACAAGAGTTACAGACCTCCCCTATTACTCCATCGTATTCCTCTTACTTATCACACTATCCATGTCTCAAATTAATAGTTATCAAAACCCCTACTTTCTCATCCCTTCACACTATGTGTATCAATTCTCCTACTATCTACATAAAAATCTATATTTTAAAAAAACTCTACTTTCCTTACATCCTCTTTGTATGCTTATTGCTAGTTCTATCCTATATGTTATATTATTAATAGTTGTAATAATATTTGACAGTTATCAAGTTATCAATTTCTTTTTAATTTGTTTGATCATCTATCACTTACTCTTTAAATTATATCCCCAATTACAACTTTCTGTATGCCACTTGTTTTGCCTTAACCTCAACCTATAGATGTATTAAAGACAAACTGAAATTGTCACGTATTAAATAAAAGGGAAATATTGACTCTAACATGCCCTAGTCCATCCTTTCTTCCCTTTTCTTGTATTTGTACATTTATATATTAACTGAATTATCTATCTATCTATCTCTTTAACCTTTACTTTACTTTATCTCTATCTATTTAACTAACCAAATATTTATCTATCTGTCTGTCTATCGATCCCTTTTTCCCTTTATTCATATATATATTAGTCTCTCTTTGTATATATATATCTATCTACATATATATTTCTCTTTATATTGATCCCTCTATATGGTACTTTATCTATCTATCTATCCACCTAGCTTTTCTGCTCTCTATCTTTGTCTCAAACTTTCTATCTTCTTTCCATCTGTCTATCTACTTTGGTTTCTGTTTCTTTTTCTAGCTATCTATCTATCCCTATATCACTCCTATATGCCTTTCTATATATATATATATATATATGTCTTTCCATATATCCCTTAATGTATATCTTACTGTATCTATCTATCTATATCCTAATATATCTATTTATCTCTCTATCCACAATCTATCATTTCATATCATCCTCATCTAATCTATCAATCAACATATCAATCAATCGCCCCATTTAAGTATTCTAATATATATATATGCTGTGAATATATCCATCTCTCTCCCTTTCTTGAAGTCTATCTATCCATATCTGCCCCTGTATCTGTATCTCTCTATCTATCCATCATTTCATATACAAATCTATATATCTATTTAATTTAAATATATTTATCTTTATATTACCTATATATTTATTTATTAATTTATATCTTAAGATATATATTTGTGCATTTATTTTTTGAATCCAGTTTGTTGTTGCACACAGTAGCAGCTTATGATGTTATAATATCGATTAGAGGCTGATTGTCCTAGTGGCTCTGTTACCGGGTTGCTATTTACAATAGTAGTTCTTAAAGTGTATTACACTGAATGAATCAACAATACGTTTAGAATTAATTTATGAATACATTTTGACCTCTATGGTTTACCCTTAATTCTGTGCTTTCTCTACCTGAAAATAGTTTTTTATTTTGCCATGTGAACAGTTATTTAATTATCAAAGAGTGGTAGTATAGAGGTTGGTAGCATACAAGGTCAATAATGGCGATTGAGGGTATATGAAATAGTGGATCTGTATTCTCTTTTACACGCATGATGGCTAGTTTATTATGTTACTCTTCTGGCATCTATTATAGAACTGTCTTCAAACTAAAGTTATAAGTAAGTTTGAAGCTAATCTGAATAGCTATATTGCACTTATTTCTCTCAGCAATCTCTTAAACAATTTAATTTTTCCTTTTAAGGTAGAATATACTCAATATTTTGTGAACCAAGAGGTTGAAGACAGGCTCTTTATATTGATTTTGTCAAACAGGACAATCTCTCACAAAGTGTTGTTAAGATTTATATTTATTTAGTTTTATGATATCAAGTTAGGTGGAGGTACCAGTGAGAGCAATTTGATATCTATTAAGCTCATTCATAATTGCATTACTATATGCTATTATATCTTACTTCTTCATTTCCTCCTATAACTAAAATGAGTTATTATTTAGTTTTATTTCTATTTATTGTAATTTATATCTTATGTATCAAAATATGATATGTAGATTCAAAGATAGCTGACTCAGAACATAGTAGCTATATATAAGTATTAGAGGCTCCACCTAGAAGTAGGTTTCAGTTATGACAAAACCAGCTGATGTATGGTTGATACTATAGACACCATGCTAGGTGGCTGGTGTATAAAGTGGCTGGTTTGTCTATTGGGTTGGTTATAAAGTGGCCTTAGTAGTATCTCACACAGAATTGAGTGAAACAAGACCTCCAAACATTGTTAGATATAAATCTATACAAGTATCTTTTTCTCTTGTCTCTGGCCTTGATTTCTCTAGAATTTAGTTTTTATTGTACCATAGAATACCAGAGTAATTCGACCTAAGTGGTAAGAGAAAATATCCTAAGTGCTGAAAATTATGGTAACGTGTAGGACTGGCCTGCTTGAAATGGTCTCAAAGGTGTGGAAAACGGTAAAATTGGGCCTGTAACACATGGCATGACAACTGCAATGCTGGTCACAAGTGGGTACATAGATTATTAAGTGATAGATCATATTTAGCATCAGGAAAAAATAGTCATTGGCATCCAGTTCTTCCTGTGAGTTTAATACTCTAGAAGATGTAAACGTAAACACAGAACCTGGATAGGTGTGTCCTGACATATTACGTCCGGACAATGCCAATTATGCTTACGGATTGGAGAAACATCCTCCTGCGGACCCTGACGAGAAATGTTTACCATAGAATCCCGACACTGGCTATCTCCTACAAGACAGCGGTGAACTCTTGTTCCAGCTTGTCGACTTGTCTCCACCTATCAATCCCTTCTCCTTCAGTCTCTCCCTATCTTCCCTTCCAACTCTATTCCTGCGCTGCAATGGCTTGTTTGATCTATGATTGGTCAACATTTGAGCCCCTAATTTATTTCCGAATCCTGGTTAGGGTTTTCAAAAATACGTATATTATGATAAAATACCGTATTTTTGACAATAAATATTATACCATACATACAATACATACGTGCCATAAAGTTTTTTATCCTAAATCTTGAGCCCTAAGCCCTAACCCAATGATAATTCCTTGACTTTCAGTTTGTGCCCTAAGAGTCTGCTATTGGATATGTCTCCCTAGCAGTAGATTCAGTGTTAGAGAAAGAAAATTATTGCTAGATACCAGCTCCTCAGAACGCCAATGTACTATTTGTGAAAATGGGCCGTACAAAAGACCCACAGCTGCACAGTGCTTTTGAGACTGTACCTCCAGAAAGTGTCAAAAAGGTAAGATCCGATAGCGTTTAATAAAAGTGAAATTTATATTTACTAATGATGATATAGCATGAATTAGTTCAGTGTCTCACATGCGGAAAGTCCTTTGCCAAAAGCCCCACACGCCAGCGCGAGCATTTATCGACTTGTGCCAAATACCTGGAGTAGATGAGTCTTGGGGGTAAGGGAGGCATCGGAACATCGAACCTTGCTGCAGGTCAAACACGTATTACGACTCGAGTATAACGCCTTTCTTCTGCGGAGAAGCATGATGCCGATGTCTCGTTTGCTTTGGCTGTCTATATGAACAATCTTCCATTCAATGTTACTCAATCACCATACTTTCATGCCCCTTTACAAATGATTTCGCCTGCCTATAAGCCACCGAGCGCTTACCTTTTACGTACAACCTTACTCGATCAGACCTATCTCCGGGTTAAAGAAGATGTCGAGAAGGTTATTCAATCCTCCTACTATATCAATATTATTACGGATGTAAGCGAAAACCAGTCCAAGGATCGAATCATCAACATCTCCGTCAATACCGAACGAGGTACCTGCCATTACTGTTCTGGGAATGCCGCATCTATGGCCTTTACGGCGGAGAATCTGGCTTCCTGGCTGATGGCCAAACTTGGTCTGCTTGTCAATGGTGATTGGAAAAGGATCAATAGCATTGCTACCGATACGTGTTCTACAATGTGTCTATTGTGGCGAATTCTTGCTGCCGACCAAAGATTACAACTCTCCAAGGCACTCTTTGTCCCCTGTGACTCCCACGGCCTCCAACTACTCTTCAAGGATCTGCTTGGACTTCCTCACTACAAGAAAATCCAATCCCAGATCATTTTGGTGATCTATACATTTCGCCGTTCGCCTCTTCAGCTATCGATTCTTCACGAGAAACAAAAAGCTTGTTATGGGAAAACTAGTGCTTTGGTTATTGCTGTTATTACTCGCTGGGGGACCCAGGCACGCGCCATCGAATCCATCTATAAGAACAAGGATGCCCTAAAGTCATATATGCTTGACGATCGGATTCAACTTGATTATGAGGTTACTGATCTTCTCTTATCAGGGAATTTCTGGAACAATGTTGAAGAGCTCCGGGATCTTATTCTCCCAATTCACCATGTTCAGGTTAAATCAGAGTCTACTGATGCCCATCTTGGGTTGGTGGTTTCTCGCTGGCTTAGTGTCCACACCAATCTTACACGCATTGTCAATCTGCAGCCTGCTTTGCATGAAATATTAGGATTATTTCAGAAGAGAATGGATCATCAAGTCGTAGCTCTTCATTGGACAGCCTATTTTCTAACACCAGCGAATATTGGGGCAACTACAACTGTTGAGCAACAAAACATGGTTATTGAATACCTTCAGAATGCACATACTGACCCCACCACCCAAAACTGCATTCAGGAACAATATTACATGTACAGAGCGAAGGATAGACCATTTAGTCCTCACAATCTTGCCGGGAATATCACTTCACCAACTACCGTTTGGCATGCCCAACACACCTTCAGTCCAGACCTCTCTCTCCTAGCTACGCGACTGTTTCACACCCCAGCCAATTCAGTTCCCAGTGAACGTTCCTTCTCTGCCCAGAATCTTATTCACAGCAAAGTACGCAATATGCTTAATTCAACTCGAGTTGACAAGCTTACCTATATCTATCTCAACCGCCGTGTATTGGACCACAAGGCTCATGAACCACGCCAGTGGCAGGAGCTCTCAGGTAAGGCAGAGATGGAGCTAGAAGATGTTATTGTGGGTCTCCAGGATGCAATTGAAAGTGGAAGTGACGAAGGTATTGTAATCGAAATCCTTTTTAATAGTACTACTCTTTGGGCGTTGACAATTTACTAATATTATTATTGACAATTTAGAGAGAGACACAGATAGGAAGGAGACAGGGGATAAAGTTGACACAGAAGAAGGCCCTACTCCTGATGATATCAGATCTTCTATGGTAGAGGACAATCCTTCGTAAAATAAAGACAGTTGCAAATTACTTGAAATTTAGGCTATGGGAATGAAGAGGCCCAGGTATGACAATATTGATGAAAACTACTAGCTAGCACCAAGCTCATATTTGTAACCTTATACTTTTCAATTCAAAGTAGTATTTTCCACTCTCTAAATAACTAATCTACTGGACCTTGCATGGAATATTTCGTACTTATTTGTATAGAGTGAATAAAATATGTCTTTAAAAATAAAATACAGTTTTTATACGGTATAATACGGTATTATAAAAATGGTATAAATACAATCTCAAACGCTAATCCTGGTGGCTTCGACTATCCCTCTGATTACACTTTACCTTATTCTACCACTATTTCTATCCTCCAATCTCCCTATCGATTTCCATTTATCTGTAGGACATCTTCACTCAACCACTGGTTTTGGTCTACATTTCGTCCGCATTCACCTAGTACTTGTTTCTCAGGTACAGATTTCTCCAGACACTTTCCCACTTTCTCCGATCTCTGTGTAGTCCTCTTCCAAAGTTCAATATCTTCATATCTTGCTCAATATTAGTTGAATCCAGCGGACGTATTCAATGGGTCTATTAGAATCTCATGTTTCGTACGTCTTTATCTGCAATCTTGCTGCACTATCCTTCCTTACCAGGATTTTCAATAACAGGTTACGTCTACCGGACCCCATCGGCTTTCCCTCATTAAGACTAACTTCCACTTTGACAGTTCTAACCTGCATGATCAAGCTTTATTTTCTCTGAAGTTATATGAATCATATACTAATATCAGTACACATTTTGGTCCTCGTCAACTGCATAAGTTTCATCTAGCTGCTGTGTCAAATCTTCATGTCCACTGACAAAACTTAGGTCAATTAAGCCCTCAAGCAGGTCTTGTACTGCCTCCTACTGTGGCTCTAGGTGGCTATCTCTAGTTGAAAGTAATACATAAGCGCATGGTTGCGATTTTTTGTTCTCCACCATACTCCGGATGGATTCAGAATTCTTGGCAAAAACCATGTATATTTTCTGAATATCGGTCCATCCTCACAACACTGGTTCCCTTTCCTTTGCTATTCTATCCCCATCCCACTTGTGATCCGCTAGTTAATTTGTGTCAGTAACAGCTTGTGCATATTGGGTCATGTTTGTTACTTACCTTCCAGCTGCCCTCTCATTCCTTTAGCCTAATTAAAAACCCCGTTAAGCCGAGGATTTTTAACTTTACCCGAAGAACTGGAGTACGTGATATTGGCACATCAACAAATATTCCAGTCTGACAGCAGTGCAAAGCATGATACAAAATGACCACAGTCAGGCCAAGATACCTACAATTCATTTTTCCTATGAATCTGTCCTCTATTTTGCCTCGTCTTTTCTTACCTGAAAAATATGCTATAGGATACTCTATATCAAGCATAGAGAGCTTTGTTACAGACTTTCTTGCACTATGCAAATACTAATATCTTTACACATTGTACTTTGCCTGAAGCGGCAAAATTAGTGGATGGCCGCTATTACATTTAGTAAGTCCAATTTATTAAACTACACCTGGTCTATCGAGGCTGTTGTAGTATCGGGAAAGTAGCAAAACCCTAGTTCTTGACCTGCATAGTGCCAACATTTGGCATCATTTCAGTCACAGTAATTGAGTCGGGAAACAGATCTGTGAATCAAGTCCAATCCCAAATAAACCCACAGGCTCTGACTTGAATAGTAAGCTCAATCCCTGCAACAATATTTCCTTGGCTGCAGGCTACTACTGGGACAGCGTGGTTAAATTCAGGAAATTCCGGTCGCAAATAACTTGGTGTCTTAGTTAATGAAATAGCTAGATTTTGTCCGGTGGCAGATCTGCTAGTAGGTATTGATAATATATGTTGACTAACTAGTAATGGCCCTGGTATTTCCCATACAGGAAAACATCTCATAATTATTTCCGATCTCGGACTCTGTATAACTCCCTTCATTGTCCGCCTCTAGATCTATTAATCTCACCTCCTCACACTCTCTAGCCTGACTACCATTAGCCTCATGTTGCATATCATGCGAGTTGATACTATCACTTGCTGCCTCCAACCTTGGACCTCCTAGATGCCCATTATCAGGTGGTCATATCTAAAATCATCAGGCAGCCAAACCCGCTGCTGATCCTACGTGACTTGCGCACCGACCGCAATTAAGAAAAGGCCAAGAACTTGAGGTTTTACTTAATACCTTCTTTGATCCAGATTCCAAATACCTGCTAGCGGAATGTAATTTTTTCCTAAATATGCTGATGAGACTAACGCAGTCTGCCCTTATTGGGATGTGACTATTATTGTATTGTGACAAGGTTAATAGACAGATAATTGGATTCAGGAGTATTGGAAAATATTGACTGTGTCAGGTAATGTATTATATTAGCCGATATCTGAGGCAGTATTATGGAGGTTTGGATTTAGGTTAGAGAATAGGACCTTGTTCCTTCTTAAATGGGGCTCATGTTCACATATTATAAGTCACTTTCAGTGTAATTACGTTCGTAGATTGTAGACTTAAACAATAAGAGCATGTTGTGGCTTTTGCAAAGATATGAAGAATTATATTCCGCGTACCTAGTAGGAGTTGGTAGAGCGAAGGATGGGTGCCGATATGCCAAGCGCACTATTCTAGTTCATCTATGTTTTCACAGCAGAGTATAACAAATCAGGTAAAGATTCTCCTGCACTAATCTAGTGCACAGCAATGGCAAACTAATGGGGTATAAGATTAAAAAATGGACGGACAAAAAACATACTGAGTTGGTTATTCTAAGCCAAAAACAGCAGGAAAAAATAGGTTACAAAGATCCGTAAACCAAACAACCAAGCAACTGAAAAAGCTCCCGTAACGACCCCGGGCCAATAAGCGCTATAAATACCATCTGCTACCCAACCCAAACTAGACTCCAACTTAGTAACCAGATGTGGATCCCACCCGCTCGCCCTCTCAATTCCTTTTCTCCTCCTCTTATTCCTTATCATCCTGCTGTTCCTCTTCCTGGTCCTCTACCACCCCCTCGTCTTCAGACTCAGACTCCTAGAGAGAGTGCTGAACTGGGCTGTTCCGGTAATTCTGGTGATTGAACGACTGGCGGTCAATAGCAGAAATTCTTTCTTAGTGTCAGTCGCAATAGCAGCGGAATCGCAGTGTTATGAGTTTCTTTGTCAGACTTAATCCTCCCCAAATGCAGACGTGATAGCACGCCAGTATCACCATCATCTCGGAGAAATCAGGTGGGTCTTCCGCATGATCGAATAATAAAAGCGTGTTGTAATGGGTTGTGCCAAAGATCTGCTGATATCTGAATTAGAGGACTACGACTCTGTCGATTACCCCAAGCATGTGCTCTAGGGTTGGTTCAACCAGCTCGAGCCAATAGACTAACCAGCAGGTCTTCCACGGCATATTGTGTAGTATGGGCGCCTGGGGTTCGGCGGAACAGATTTCTGATAGCCAATTGATGTAAAGGCAGATGCAGCCCCTGCCTGCCATAACTGTAAGATATATAATACCGTATATATTATGTGTTAACTGCGGACACATTTATGGAACTTATGGTCACAACCGGCGGGGATAGCAAATGGAACAGAGGAGGCTGGAGCAAGGCCTCGGATCATTGCTCTCAGCTGTTGAGAAAATGGTTTCACCAGATCCTCGAGGAAATAATTCAGACATTGCGTAAAACGTCTCCCATTTGTCATGTTCTTCTCCCCGTATTGCACCCTAATATTGATTGCAATTTGCTTAATGGTAAGCCCTATACCTGTAACCTTACTGATTGTCCTGAACTCGAACTTTGGTACCTCAGGATCCTCCCAGTCTATACCCAGCGTTTGACTGCATTCCCACAACTACGGTACTAGAGACTGAGAGTCTCAGGACAGGGGAATATCCAGCATGCTGGAACCAACGAATATCACCTCTATTTTATGGCCCTCCATTTTCGAAAAAAGTGAGGCACATCTTGGATTGTGTGCTTTTGGTTACTAGTGTGGTGATCGGACTTGGGAGGGTAAGGTTTCCAAAGGGGTTGAATTATTTTCAGACAAAGTTTGTGTGCTGGAATATCAAATTAGATTTGAAAAAAATAAAGGTGAATACAACAAGGTAATTAAATAGAAGACAAAGCAGAACTGCTTTGGAAAACAAAGAGTTTTTGTGGTATGAGTCAGGAGGGTTGAGTGGGAGGGTGGAACGTTCTACGGTTCGAGTTAGTACGCTCTAATAACAGGTTAGTTAAAACAAAATAAAAGCGGATACAGGAAGGTAATTAAAAAGAAAACGAAGGAAGAATTTGTTGGAAATATACACTTTTTGTCGGAAGAACCAGAAGGGTTGAGGGGGGTGGTTGCAATTTGTTCAAATGAAAAAAGGTCTGCTGCAATATCAAGTTAGCTTTGAACAAAATCACATCGGATGCAAAAAGGTAATTAAAATGAAGATGAAGTAGAGCTGCTTTAGAAACATACCGTTTTGGTTCAAAGAGTGGGTGGGTTGATTTGGGTGTTAGTATGTTTTCAGACAAGTTAACTGTCTAGGAGATTAACTTATCTTGGAATATAATAATGTTAAATACGGAAGAGCAGTATGAGGTGGAGGCATAATTCCATGGGGAATATACAAAAAATAGGAATGAGGCGAGAGCTGGCTGTGCGGACAATTATATAAATGAGAGGTTGTAAAGGACTTGGAAATGGTTTGTGAAAGGAAAAAGGATGTGGTGTGAGTGGCTAGGAGGTTGAGGGGAGTGGTGGCCGTGTGGTGAGGACAGAGAGGATAGGGGTTGGGGAGATAGGGTAGGATGCTCGTGCTAAAATAGACCTCTCAGCTGATTTTTTTAGTTTGATCAAACTTGTATACTGTATAAGCTATTGTAGTGTACAAAGGTGCAGCAAACCTAGACGCCTTGAAGGTGTAGACCTCTTGCAGGTCTTTTAAGTGTGTTGAAACTTGGACCCTATACTGACTTCTTTATTGTACAAACCGTACAGCCGAAATTCACACCTAGAACATAGGATAGTTGCAGAGAGGATTAGGCAAACATAAAATATACTTTGAGGCCATAAATGCGCCAGATCCCATACACTATGACCCGAGCAAAGCTGTATAATAGTTGATCTTGAAGATTACACAATATTTAAAAAATATTGATTTTGAGCTGGAAATTTCCTGCATGCCAAGCTCCTGGACTCGTGCGAGCTCACTACATATAATGAAATAGAATAAAGCGCTAGGGTTTGGGTAGGTTTAACATCCTGCTTTAAGCTGCAAATTATAGGTATTATACCAGCCGGGACCACCTGTTAGGGCCATTGTAAAAATAATAGTTGGAACTAGGGCATTGGTCGGAAACATATTTCCTTTCAAGCCCCAAATTTACATTATTGCACCAGCTAAGATAGGTTAACACTTGGAAAATCAGTTTTGAACTCGGGATTGGTCGCAAACAACATTTACTTTTGAAATGCAAATTTACTACATTCCATCCGTCAAGAAAGGCACTATGTTGAACCATTGAAAATAAATTATTAAACTCATAGATTTGTAGCCACAAAATTTGATTTCAAGCTGCAAGGTTAGAGTATGGCATCCACAAAGATAGCTACCTTCCTTGACTATATGAAAATGAATATTGAACTTGGAGATTGGATAGGCACAAAATTTACTTTCAAGTTGCGAATTTGCATGGTCACATACCCCAAGACAGCTGATACCTATTACACCATAAACAAAAGATCTCTCTGGTGATTGGCAAAATCTCCTTTTAAGCGGCAAATTGGCCCACTCCCGTCTCTTGATGCAAGTAGATATTATAATATAAAGTAACGCAATTGATATGCAGAATATCTACATTCCAGCTGCAAATTTGCCATATCCCATCCGCAAAGACCTACTTTAGGATGAGCAAGTGGAGGCTGAGAACTATTAGTAGACCTGAAATCTTGAAAGCATAAGAATTGAAACAGTTTGCTAAGACTGCACCAGGAAGTTTTAATTCGCTAGGAGTAAGATAATGTAGAGGTCATGATTTTAGAGTCAAGAATGGTTTATGATTAGTAAGTGAGTGTTGGCATAAATTGCCTAATGAAAGACACTAGCTAATATAAATGTTATTGTCGGCCCAGACATAACATATAGTAGTCCGAATTTAAAAATTTCTGCTTTTTGTCTTTATGGGTATCAGTAAAAATTATATTGAAATGCCAAGCTTCCTATGTGTGCAACTTGATTTAGGAGAACATTTTGTTTTCTTTTGTTAAATCCGTGGTTTTATTCGTACTAAGTACAGGAACATCCTGGTATTCACCCTGAGGTATGGCCTATAAACCCCAATATCATAAGAAACTTCACCTCCCCCATAATAAAAAATAACAAGAGAAACACTATCATAAACATCAAGTCATCAGCCCAAGGGCGAAAATTCAAGATCAGGACCATAGGCCCTAGTCTCTCAATAACAGAAAAATTCCCTACCTAACCGGAAAGTTCCTCCTATTCTGCATTACAAAGGAAACAAAACCCTTCATCAAGGCTTTCCCTTTATCCCCTCTTTCCCACAGGGCTGAGCCTGGGCTTATGTCAAACATCTCCTGATCTACCCCCTCCTTTGTCCGAGCAGGCCGGGGCAAACAGTAATCATGTGTTTGAAGGTCTGAATTGACTGTAGACATAGGCCACTACTCGGATCCTGGTGCTGGCTGAACCAGCTTGCCTGCCATCTTAGATAGCTCTTGTTCGATCTCATCTGGTGTATCCTACCGGCCTGGAATATCGGTAGCATCATGAAAGTCCAGCACTCGCGGTACAGCGGTCGATATATATAGTACTCTGGGTATTCCTCCTGTACCCATGTCTTATGTACCTCCTTTCTAACCCACTCCATGGCCTCGATATACGCCTTTGCGGCATCCTCTTGTACCATTGCGAGTCGGTTTGGCTTTACCGGAAAGGGGCTTTACTGATATATCGCAGCAGCTGTAGCCCCTATTTCATCTATCGGGAGGCGGACCTGTACAAAGATGCTAGAAGTAGAGTCCCAAACCTTTGTCCGTAGACCACCACTTTTGTCGAAATCCTGCTTCCTTGAATTTGGAGAACTGTCAACCATGAAATATAATAGTACAAGTGCAAGAACTTGTTAGGCACAAACGACTTCAAAGAGGATTACAGGACTTTTTCAGGAGGAACTGAATGTATCTGAACCTGCACAGAAAATCACACCCCTGGAGCCACGGCTTTCGCCCTGGGAGTTGACACTGGCGCCTTGTGTAGTTGCTCGTTTACTAAGAAAAACGTGAAATTGGAACAGATCCAGTAACCCCGTATACGTCGTCGCCGTCCGTTCGAACGGATGCTGTCCTCAGGGTGTATGCGTGGGCCACTCTGGCTACGTCAGCGAAATGGAACTAAATGATTCCGTTAAGAACTCGCAGAGTTACACCCAGTTGAGGTTACGAGAGCCCGTAAAGTCCTAGATGGGTATGAATGCGCGATTGAAGATGGCTACTCCGATACCCACTGACAATACACTGACGCCCCCATGATGCTTATAAGATCAATGAACCTATAGGAACAAGTTGATAAAGAGAGGCACTGAAGACTAGAAGGTAAGGGGCCGATCGTGATCACTTTTGATCTGGAAAGCCAGCTGCAGAGTCGGATAAGACGGCACGAAGCAGACTCGCCCAACAACCAAGCTAGCCCCTGAGAGTTCTAAGAGGTTATTGGTACTGTCTAAACTGGGAGGCCATATCTTAACAGCTGACAGAAGGTTGACAACTCAGACTAAGTGAGTCCACAGTCTCCGAGAAGTCTGGAGCTCAGATCATACGATTAGCTGTATGGGGGAAGACAAAGTTTCACTGTCAAAGCGGGTTCGCTAACGGATTAATAGACGAAGGTAGGGATGGAAATTCCTGTTTATATATAAAGTAGTTGTAGTCCTTGAACACTCAGATGCGGGATATAAATATCGAAGTACCTCCCCAGCTTTGGCTATCATCCAGCAATTGAGAAGAGATCTTATTTATATCATAAGATTTAATCAAAAATCTTTACATACGAGTCTTCCTAGACAATCTCCGTTTACTTAGAAAGATTAGACCCAAGTCCGATTCGCTTGCCCTTAGAATTGACTACCCTTAACAGAACTACTCTCTGTTTCAGGCTAGGAGGAATGTTGAACTTAAACTTGAAATATAGTATTCGCTCATACATTTTTCGAATTTCATCTACACTAAAGTAAAGCATCTCAGATTTATACCTTTAAAGCTGAAACTTGAACACTACATGGGAGCACAATGAATCAAACATGACAAAGTGTCCTTATAATTGGCAACGCTAACGACAGGCTGCTGCATACGTAGAGCACCTAAGGACCCATGAATCTTGACATCATGCTCTACTTACCGACCACTGCACACCAGACTTTGCCCGGGCAGTCTGGTTTCAAGCATGATGAAAGCAGAACTCGAAACCAAAAAACCATTATTTTTATGAGCCAACTTATCAGTAATTAGAGCGACTCCGACTAGGAACATGATAATTGACAAGCTGGCTTGGATTATAATTCGAAAATATATTTGGCTGATAGCGATATAAAGCACAATTCGCCCATGGAAGACATTTTCCAGCTGCTGTACCAAGGGAGTCTATCCTGTCAGCAAACCATCCCAGGCCCAGGAGGTATAAGTAGTGATATTATATGATCTACAACCCTTATTTAGGCCATAATAAGTGACCCATGGCAACCTTATTGTCCGAAAGCCACTTTGATTTGGCCTTTTAGTTTGTAAAAAGGAAAGCAGCTATGTCACTGATGAATGATGACTTTGCAAAAGATTTATATGGGAAGAATGCCAGCTCATTTCAATCCGCGTAATCATTATGAAAACAACTAAAAGTACTACACCTTTTTGGTGACTATATAGCTTGAACAGAAGCCACTATGGAGGATGGAAAATATGCATCAACCTTCTATTAGTCGAACATTGTAGACTGCGGGCGAAATTTAATCCGCCAGGTTGCGGATAGCCCGGATATAGTTTTAACACCAATTCAGGAATAATATTCTAGAGAAATCGATTCTGTTCCGTAAGACGTACAGTGAACTGCAGGTGTGAAACAATGGGACATTATAAGTCTACAAAAGTTGTAATTAATTAGAGTTCTATACTTATAGTCTTTTCTGTTCACTTGCAGGAAACCCTGTTAGTTGGATCACTATTGGTTCCGATTAGCGCCTATTTTGACCAGACCTCAACTCATTATTACTCAGATGACATAAAAGCCTGGCTGGTATATGATATGATAAGCAATATCCTCTCCCAGAGTAGAAATAGCCCAGACAAGATGTTGATGCAGCTTCTTCCATTGATACCTATCTAGCATAGGTTGACATATGAGTTGGCTTGCGTTGACGAAACAGACCAGCAGGAGAAGCTGGATCATCAGAGGGCTGCCTTTAAACTGATCTTCGTGCATTTACATGAGGTTGCCCAAGAAGGGATAATGATAGACTATTCTGAAGGCAAAACTCTACGGTATTTCCCAATCTTTCTGGGTATATGCAGGATCTTACTCAGCGTGTAATCTTGCACCGATTAATCAACCAGTCATGCAAGAAGTATCTTGTTCCGAGCTCATAGATTGGTGCGGACCCTCTGCGTACATTTCAGTTCAGCGACCATTGATCATATTGCACAGTATTAGAGAATGAGGATAGAGTATGGGCCAACCTCGCAGAATACTTGCACTGGATTGGAGTATAAAAGGGCTGCATTATATTCTTTGTAAGCCATCATCTACACCCTGCAGACCAGCCTGAGCCGAATCTCATACATAACATCTACTGTGCTCGATTTAAGCATATCATAGAATGTGTAAAATGGTTTCTAAAAAAGATAAACGGTAATAGGCATTCAAGATCCCTGGAAGGTAATACCCCTATATTCAGGATATATCCTATCAAAAACAGCCTACTGTGAAGTCCTCCAAAGGGAAGGAGAGGATATGCGCAACCTGAACCAATGTGTTTCGCCAGTCTGGGCATCTGCAGATCACAACCCTGACAGTTTTCAGCAACTTTTATTCAGATGCGCCTTACAATCTATTAGCGTGCTGATTGATTTTATACTGATCCCCCAGTATTGTAGTCGTATATCCAATACATATGCCTACATCGAAAAGTATCTGCAGACATTTCACCTTAACCAAGAAATCTTTCTTAAGAATCGAACTATGCAGACTATCCACACACATGCAAACCTTCAAGATCAATAGCTGAAGTAACAGATGCAAGATCAGCCAGCCAAGCAAGCTATTTCCATCTCCAATGCCAAAAACTGTCAACTTTTAATAGAAGAAAGGTCTCAAATAATAGATTAGTGGGCTTATTTGAAGCAGCAGGCTAACCACTTCAAGTGCATCAAGATGCTCTACAGGACTTACTTTGAGTCGCATATCCGAGATTTTGGGTCCATTCTGTTGTATTACAATCATATCTGCGTGCAGTCACATGGAGAACAAATCAATCAAGGCTACTGGCGGTTAAACTAGGCTGAAGCAGTACACCAGCAGATCTTGTTGTAAGATGGACACCTGCATGCCATGGGAAGGATAATGCGGACACACGATGCACAGTTGACTGCCGCCACTGAAATTAGGATAAGAAATGACACGGTGGAGCAGTTGGCTTCCTCTTGGTGTGGCATTTCTTGTAAAGGGTCACAGAGGCCGTGCAAAGGACACAAAATCACTTATTGAGCTTGGCATGGACCTAGAAATCCATTATTCCCTGATGATGGATCAGATGGTGGACTCTGTCTAGCCAACCATAGCACATCATTGGCCACTACCTGCCCAGTCCACAGAACTAGAGGTACTTGCAGTAGAGTACTTTACCCAGCTAGTGACTACACTCGCGGACTTTGAAGAACCTGATGTATTTGAGATTCTTTAGGCCCGCTGTACTGGGGATAAGGCCTTCCGGTATGATGGCCCCAGGAACCTTTGTGTATGGATCCAGGTTAGCATAGGGGACAATTGTGGGGATCTGCGTTGGTGGTCAGTGGTGCGATTATTAGGACTTTTTAAGATTTGAAAACATCCACAGGGATTCAGGAGGTGGCAGTAAGCTGGTATTTGTTCCATTACTTGATCCAAATATGGTGAGGATTTCATATGACAAGGAGATGTCTACGCATTTGTGAGTGGTCCTCTGGCGGAGTTATGTTGTTAGTCACTATAGCGACGTCATTGGGCAAGCTCTTGTGGTTCCTGTTGGAAAGACAATGGATAGTAAATTAGGAACTTGATCTGCGCACGGTTAATAAAATATATCAAAATATTCTATATAAACATTTTATATACAAATATTGGATAATATATTTAATCTCATGGGTCTAGTAGTGGTTGGGAAAATGATAATTGGTCGGTCTCAGGACAATCAGCTGGTTTGCCGTAAAACCTAAAAAATCCATAAAATATGTGTACATCAAGGTTTCATTTAGTAGTATCTCATACTTGTAGAAATCAGAACTATTTCCTACCAATACAGCAGTGGACGATCTGCAAATCGCTCTCCACCTATACGCCGACCTCATGCTTACACTACAGCTAAATTCCCTCCTTTCTGTAACTTTCCAGGAAAGTAGAGATACTTGACGTACACTTTTGGAAAAACAACTGCAGCCGATCAGAATGGCAGGGGTTGGCACGGAGGGCGCTACACAATGAGCCCATCCCACGCTATTAGTTCTAATCAAGGTTCAAAAATTTGAAAATAATAGATGCCCACTAACGAAATTGGTTCACGTGGGTGAAGAATATAGGAGGATTTGTCTACAAAGGAGGGAGATCTGCTCTAGGGCACGCCGGACAGAAAGGATATAAGAAGTATTAGTTCAGGCTGTGTTGGGACGAAACAAGAGCGCATCAGACAGGCAGGAATGGCTAGGACAAAACAATAATTGTGGAACGCATAATACGTAAGGGAATACAAAGGCCCACTCCAGAGGACTGGTACACACAAAACGAAGAAAGCGGAACATTTCTGTAAGGAGGCGGACACTACCTATCTAGTGATGAATGTCTTCCGTACATTGTAAGATTTGTTCTTGATGATAAGGGCTCATCATGAACTACATTCAGAAATATTGAATGATAGTTCCATCGATGGGAGAATCTACGTAGGATAATCTTAGGGAGGAAAAAGGAGAAACAGGTCGTGATGTAGAATATGATAAATATTTGATGGATAATTGGGTATGTAGTATAAAGTATGTGGTAGA
Source organism: Tuber calosporum (assembly GCA_003316355.1). NCBI lineage: Eukaryota > Fungi > Ascomycota > Pezizomycetes > Pezizales > Tuberaceae > Tuber > Tuber calosporum. The sequence goes on from QFET01004239.1 coordinate 105,813, forward strand.
ATTGAAAAGTCCTAGTAAAAACAGAGAAAATGTCAAAAAGAAAGGTGAAAGATCTTGAATGGGTAATGCTGATATAGAGTCGTTGATCCTTACCAGATCCTCAGGATCAGGAATGAGTTGGAGTGTACACACCAGCCCAGAGGATCAAATTATATGGTAAAAGTGTGAAACTAATTAACATTTTGAGGAACTGTACAGTATATATATAATTGTTATTCCTCTGTCACTAAGGTTGAACATTCTCTCATGCTTAGAGAATACCATGACACTGTAAGTTTTCATTAGTGCAAACATTCGAGGCATAGTTGACATCCCACCTTTGACAACATATTTCCCTTCTGCTGCGCAGAGTACGCACTTAACCTGCATTCTGTATCTCTCTATAATCTGCAGCGCATTGTGCGAAAATACACTTCACATCTTTTTTGACAAGGTAGGCACTGGATCAAAGCTTTTACAAAAGTAGATTTCATAATCTACCATACCCTCTGCCTAAATACTCTTTGCTACTAGGTTTATAGAAATACTATTTTTTTGAAGAAGAGTATAATAGAGCTGCTATAGCTATCACATGAAATGACACAACAGTTCTTAATCCCTAGAGGACTCATAGGATGATTGAAGAAGACTATACTGAGACAACCCCTTCACCTTATTTAATTCTAGCCAGAAGGCGTACCATTTCTCCTATTACCTATTTGTGTCGACAAGAATCAAGATTTCAAAAATGGGTATCGCGAGTTAATAAACTAGCAGCCACTAACATGACTGGAAGTAAAATCTTGTCTATGCATTACGACACCTAGAATGATCATTGAAAGAGAGTCAAGATGAGAATCATATAGCAATCTCAGCATTATCACAAGTGCCCAAGCAAGTGTTTCAATGCTAGAATTATTTCAAAACTGTATGGTATTAGAGAATGATATAAATAAAGCTAGAATACTTGAAGGCCGCCCTGCAGTTGAGAGACTGAATGGGGATACAAAAAGAGAGAAGCTAAAGTTAACTGATCAGGGCAGGATGAATTCCGATACCAACAGGCTCAACAGCAGTTAAAGGCCATGTTCCTAAAACCAAGGATCAAAGGTTGATAGGGCTATAATCAACCTAAATGCTAAATTAAATTATGAGGGAGAGCAATGGACCTGGTGGATGAATGAGCAACATGAAATTGTGGCTTTACATCTACTGAGAAAGAGTGTATGTCTGAAGTCATATATTGATTCCATGGTACATAAACTGGGCAACGAACTAGTAGCTGTACCAAAACTGCATTGGGCCAGAGATGGTGATCCAGGACTGTCTATCGGAAGGCCCCAGCCGATGATACCAATAGAGAGTATAGTACGAACAAAAGAATCCGCAAAGACCCCTAGCAAGAAATACGTAAATGGAGTCCACGGAGGAAGATAATAGGTATTAACACTACCACCAATAGGTAACCTTCGTGATGCTGCTGAGCTAGGTAATAATTATAGCTCAGATAGTAACGGAGAAGATAGAACGGGCATCAAGGGTGGTATGTTGGAACCAGCTCCCAGAGCAGCACCTTTTCCCAGACATTATATAACTAAAGTACTGTTAACTTTAGCTTTGTTAGAACATAACGGTGGACCCTCTCTAACACCATAGCGAACAGCCTAACCACCATGCAACTTTTAAGGTAGTGATAACTTAGATATTTCAAAGTAGTTGAAAGCTTGTGAAGAGTATTTCTATCATAATCCTACAAATTGTGTAAATTATATAAACAGAATTATTTTTGCCTACGGGAAAACAAAGTGGGACAAAGTGCAAGTAAGAAGAAAAAAGTGGCATCTTTCTCCATGGAGTACAGGAAGGAAATATGAGGATTAGGTGGATATACTCAAGTTCCGGAGCTTCCCACATCAGATAGTGTTCAGTCACAATTAACCAAGAGATACTTTTGAATTAAGGACTAAAGAGACGCCCTTGAAGACATTACCAAACTAGTGTATAAGGGCAACATAGACACTTATCATCTGCTGTTAGAAAACCTTATACTAAAGGCTAGTCTGGCTTGAATAAGTTAGAGGGTGCAAGTGGAAAGCAAGCTTCATAAAGAACATTAGCGACTGTAATCCCATGTAAAGTTTTCCTCCAATGGAGAGTCCATGGAGTCTATCACAAAAGGTGACACACTAGAGGAGGAATTTGGCAAGCGGCCGACATTAGCAAAAGGAGTACCCACATATAGTGGGTTACTAAGAGAAAACCTATTAACACTAACATGGGGGTCAATACCCAAAAAGGATACACTAACCAGAAATAAAAAAACTAGACCTTATGAGGGAAGGCAACTAAGGCTATTGCACCAGGAAGTAAAGTCGTAAACTAGACCTATGATGTGGAAATAGCCGGAAAAAGGCAAAAGATAGACAGTTGCCAGAAATCGTTGACAAGCGTACTGTTACAAGGGAATGTACTCCCAGTGGTGTCAAGACCTATACCTGACGGTAGTGTCTGAACAACATGGTATTTGCAAGGGCTTTGGCTAGAGAGACAATATATGACCACTGGAGTTTCCCTGCAAACTACTTACCAGATCCTTTTCAGCAAGAGCGAGACCTCTAAATGTCAAGAACAAACAGCACAAAGACTCACCTCAGTTATGGGAATTATTGAACACTGAAATGTTGAAATTAGCACCAACAGCGACTGCGATAGAGGATCTAGGGACCCAGGAAACGGTGACCTGAATTGAAGTAGGGCTTCCTCTAGTATAGGAAATATGGAAAACTGCCTTGTAGAGGCACAATCAGGTTAGGAGCAAAGAAGGAGTTGTGCCTAAGACCATGAGTCCTTATGAGGACATGGTGAGTCAACAGAGAATAGTGGAAGGAGCTATTTTAAGATTTTCAAAAGGGAAAGGTTGCATTGTTGATACGGAGAAACAAGATGTCCCACCCTTTTTTCAAAGGCTGGTAGGATAATAACCAAACTTGCTACATAAATCAATATTATTGCAAAAGAAAGCGGCTAGATTTCTTACTCATATTGACATTGAAAAAGGGCTCTTTATTAAGTGGACCCTTTATAGGAGCTATCCAAGTCATAGTACAAGATTACCAATATTACACGAATAGTAGGCATTTAACGTCAGACTACTCTGGTGATAACACCAGATTTTGGCCTAGTGGGTCATCAATGTGTGGGAATCAATGGCGGAAGCTGTAATGATATTTAACTTCATAGGTGGTGAGGGTTCAGTTATATTTACACCTCAAGTGTTGCCTCAGGGCAGAATATTCTTTTGTCTCACAGGAGAAGTGGAGAGTGGGATTTGTCCTAACAGTACAAATATGAGTAACTCCTGGCTACTTGAGTTGAACTTTTTACTATTGGAAGAAGATGGTAGGCCGATATTCAATCACAACATCTAGACCATGTTCCAGAACTTAAAAATTGTATAAAAAAGGAACACCAACTCATACATAAATTTTCTAGGTTTTTTGATCAAATGCTGTAGTTTCAAGGCCATTTATTTCCAGGTTAGGATTAGCTAATCCAAATTGGGAAATGACTGCTTTTTTCAGAAGTTGATAAACCTTTCGATAATAAACTCACTTTTTTTTTAAAAAAACTACCCTTTTAGGAAAATCCCTCCAAGGACATAGCTAAATTTATCTGAACAAGCCTTGCGCATATTACTGATAACTATGCAAATGGGCAAAGCATAAAATTGCTGGTCATAATTATACAGGGAGATTTAGGTATTTTTAATATCTAGAGAGCCCTATGGAATGTAGGTATGCATCTTATCAGTTGGTATTGTTTACTGAATGTAGCCTTGCCCAAGGGCCTCCATGGGGACAGGCGAGGTATAGTATCATAGACCAGCAAAAGTAATAAGGGAACTGTAGGTACTAAGTAGAACAGAATGCTTGTTAGAAATCAAGTTAGGTAGAATAACTTATTTAGACAAAGAAACCCTCAACAACTGTTAGTCAGGGTAACCCACTATGATAGTTGGGCCAGGTAACCCGCAAGCTGAGTTACTCAGTGTAACCTCTTAGGCCAGGTGACTTGAAACACTGAAGAAAACTTATTAAGTGGTGAACAACCAGTCGGACAAGGTACGTTTATTTAAGCTGATGTTTGATGATAGTGGAATCTAGTGTTAACAATAATATTATAACGCTGAAACGTCCTGGCAGATTTACAGGTTACTCGGACTCTGCAATAGATTCGGGCTATCAAGGTATAAAGTTACCCCACTTTATGGAACACATTTAGGATCATGTATCACAAGATGCCCTCACATCTCCCTTAGACGAAACGTGAAAATTCACTAATACTACATGGGGTATAATTGAATCATCTTGATCAACTACCATTGAGATTTGTTGCAAACTGTTGCAGTTGGTAAAAGCCTAACAAAAACTGGGCTATTAGAGGTGGACATGGAACAATGTATATGTCTTCACTGTCTAGCAGACAATTTGTGTCTCCAAGATATATATGGGGTTAGGCGACGGCCAACTCTGGCAAGCTGTTATTATTGATACAAGATAGGGCCCTTGGATTAGTTTAAGTTCCTAATATCCATAAGGCAGGTGTGAGAACCACTCAGGAACCTGATCTGGGTATGGGAGCAAAAGGTAGTTTGTCCGAATGGTAATCCATTATTAAAATACCTTTTAGCGTAAGACCTTTACCATTACTGAGAGAAGTTACTGGTTACTTAGACCATAGTGTCTTATCAAGGTTGAGGTAGTTAACAATCCATTGGCAATTGGAACCGTCCATTTAACCACCATGATAGTACGATTCACCAAGGCAGCTAGTGTCATAATTGGTGACCAAGCCAAAGAGGATTTTACATGACTCATATTTATGAGTCATAAGGCTGTTAGATTTCGCCCTATGACTCAGTAGTAGTCATGGGGTCTCATATGATGCACACTAGTGCAATCATTGCTATATTGGAATTGGTTGATCGTGTGCATGACCCACATTCGGGAGTTATATGATGTAATGCTTCTTGTACATGACTCACATTATAAGTCGTGGGTTTCGAACATGAGACCCCTATAGGACAAAGGACTTGTTTTATGAGTTTTGATTGATTGCGGATGTTGTACAGTTGACTCATAGGTAATAGCTGATGGTTTTCATAGTATGACTCAATATGAGTCATGCTGACAGTGTGACTCATAGGTATGAGTCACCAGGGTTAGGGTTGACACAAGAGTTCCAATATAAGGACCTTTAGGCAGCAGGCAGCATGTAGTTAGGACTCTTCACGAAACCATTGAAGTACTTTTCTATTCAATTACTTTACCTCATTACCCTTCCGCTCCTCTATTGGCCTTGTGCGATAGCAAGCACAGAGTTTTGGCTATCGATACAACGTAGGCATAGGCCTAAGAACAATTGTGGATCTTCGCCTAGTACTACTCGTTGCAATAGTAAATCTACCTTGGTGGCTACGATTAGCGCCACGCCTGGTACCATACTATAAGGACGGCCCGGTATCTTCATTCAACCTACAGACCAGTGGTTACCTATTGTAAGTCAGCTGATAGTACAGGATCTTAACATTTGGTTGCGTTACCTAAGTAACACCTAACTACAAAACAACAGATTTTACAGAAAACGACATTGACCTTACAGCGGGAGATATCGTTACCACAAGACTTGGTCTGGCACTCGAAGAAGTACTCAATACAAACCTATTCCAAAGTCAGTCACAAAGGCCTGAAAGCCCAGTCACACCTGAACCTGCCTTACCAGCCGGATCCATAGAACCCAAAACACCCAAACCAGCAAGAATGTCTGCTCCAGGCCCAGCAAACGAAGTTGTGGGAGCAGGAATTCAACTGGCAATGTTCACAGCTGCATAGTTCCGAGAAATCCTGAACCTGATCAACACTTAGTGAGAAATAAGCAATAACTGGATCAAGGTCGAGAAAACCCCTACCTTCCATGGAACAAGGACCAAGCTATGAATATTCTTAGTACAATGCCAATTATACTTTGAAGCAATACGTGAAATACGACATGTATTGCGCATTACCTGCGTTAAAAGCGTGCTAAGGGAGGCAGAACAACCTGGATAAATCTATTAGCTGAAGGGTGCAAAGTAGAGACCTATACTAACTATGAGGATATCATTGCAGCCCCCCAAGAGCAGTTTGGGCATGTGGACGTAGAAAATGCAGCAAGGACAAAGCTAGACTGCCTAAGGCATGGGAAAGAACCAGTTACTGAATAAGGGAATGAGTTTCGCCTAACAGCCAGTGAGGCCAATGAGGACGATGGAACGTTGAGAAGACACTTCATAAGAGGAATTAACTGTATGCTCCCAGACGCATGGTCAGCAGACCACATGGTGGCTACAAATGTCGATGCCCTAGCAGCATGGACAACAATAGAAAGAAAATCAGATCAATAGGATCAAACACCTTTACGGAAACCACAGCACGTTGATCCGACAAACGGAAACACGCTGAAATGATAATGGAACCTGCATGTCAGGCAACAATACAGTAACTCGCGGAGACCCTATAGACCTGTATGCGACCAAAAGATCCCCGCGACTGAACATTTCCCAAGCAGAATTTACAAGAAGAAGGTAGAACAATCTATGCCTGGGATGCGTCAGGCGTGGGTACAGATTTGGTGACTACCGAAATGCAAGGGATGAGAAGGACTATACCAGACAGTTCAACAGCAAGACCAACAATAACCGCTGGAAACCAAGAACCCACTGCCGAAGTGGTGATCAGAGAAACACCTCACAAGTTGGGAGGGGAAGAAAGTCACAAGAGAAGGGCTGCTGGACTTGACCACTAAAACCATCGGAATCGGCAACATATACCTGGCACTTGCAAACCTGGAAACATTGGAACAAGAAAAGACCATGCCATGGTCAAATTGCTATATATGGCAAGGACTTGACAGTCTACATTAACGGTATAACTGACTAAGGCGCTACAGAAAACTCTATCGATCAGGAATTCAGCCAACGAGATGGCATACGAACGAAGAGAGCAAAAGAAATTAGGGTAATCTACCTCTCGGATGGGGAGCCAAGGGCGAGGGGACCTATTAGCCATATAGCGGAAGTACCTAAGGACATTGGTAGCTATAGGAAAGTGGCAACCTTCCATATCACAGATTTGCCCAACTAAGAGGGGGTTTTAAGGCTGCCATGGTTAAGAAGACAGAACCCCAAGTTCAACTGGGAAAGCAACAAGATTACTTTTGATAGCGAGGGGTAAACAACAGTATGCCGGGAAAGCTTACCAGCGGTGGACCTAGTCCGGGAAGCTGAACCCGTGGAACAGAATTTATCTATTCAATTCTCTAAGATGCAGGCCAAGGATGTCAAGAACATCAAAATAAAAAGATTAAAGGACACAGCAACGATCCCTGCCAAGGAATCAGCAAGGGCAGCAGGACAGGACCTTTATGTAAGCCAAAAAGTGAGTATACCAGTAATAGACCAGAAACTTGACAGTACCGGAATAGCCATCAAACTACCAGAAGGCACCTTTGGGCGGATTGCTCCACGTTGCGGATTGCCAGTTAAACTTATAATTACAGTCATTGACGAGGTAATCGACGCAGAGTATACAGGAGAAATCAAAGTAGTACTGGTTATCCTGGGCAAGGACGATTAATAAGTCGAGCCAGGAAGCAGAATCGCAAAGTTATTATGCGAAACGATGGACAATGCAAAGAAGTGCAGCAATTGGCTCCCACCATGAGAGGCGAAGCTGAGTTAGGAAGTACTGCCAAACCAGATTGCTCAAGAAAGGAGATCAATGAGATCTATGCCACCTCCTTCGGACAGTTCTTCCGAAGGGGGAGGTTACTGGTATACTCAAATAGGATTATAAGGCAAACAAGCCTAGCAAGATCGAAGCAATCAATATCAGCACTGAATTGGCCATTAAGGCAAAGATAGGATAATAAAAGGAGCACACAAGGAATATTGTTCCAAGGGAATATCACTATTACCTGGGCATGTTCAAGGAGGAAGAAGAAACACAGCTACCAAGCTAGCGGGTGAAGGTTGATTTAGAGATCAACTGAAAGAAAGGAGAAATGGTACCAGCAAGAAAGTTGTACCGATTGGGTAAAAGAAAGCTGCAAGAACTAAGAAAATACCTCCGTGTAAACAAAAACCGAGGTTGGATCTGAGATTCTTATGCGAACAGAGGATCACCAATACTGTTTATCAAAAAGAAAGATTGCGAACTACGACTATATGTAGATTACCGAGGACTCAATGAAGTCACCAACAGGGACCGTTACCAGTTACCACTGATAGGAGAGGCCTTGGATAGGCTGAGGATAGCCAAAATATTTACCAAACTCGATATCTGATTTTCCTACCACAGTATCAGGATGAAAGAAAAACACAAATGGAAAACTACGTTTACTATAAAATACAGTATATACGAATATATGGTCTTGCCCTTAGAACTTACGAACGCCCCAGCTGCCTTACAGAAATATGTTTCCAGAATCTGGAGCTGTTTCCTAGATATTAGTTGTTATATCTATCTAGACGATATTCTGATATACTCATAGAACCTTGAACAACACCGAGGTAATGATAGAAATATCATGGAAGGCTTGCGGAAGAATGGACTCACACTCAAACCATCTATAGATGAGTTTCACCAAAAACGAACTAAATACCTGGGATTCATCATCGATGGAGACAGTGTCAGGGTCGATCCTATCAAGACTGAAGAAATAAGTGAATGGAAACCACCAGAGACCAATAAAGGCATACAATGCTTTATGAGAGTCTGCAACTTCTATCAGCGATTCATAGTAGGGTCCAGCCGTATAGCCAAACCTTTATATGAGCTCACCAAGATTGAGGTTAAATAGAACAGGACGGACCGAGTACAAAAGGCATTCGATGAACTGCGCCGACGCCTAACCTCAGCACCACTCCTAGTCCATTATGTTCCTAAGAAGGAGATCATACTAGAAACTGATACCTTAAATTATGTATGCTACGGCATATTATCACAAAATGGGGAGGATACAAAATCTAGAACAGCGGCATACCACTTGAAAACGATGTCAGCCCTAGATTGCAACTACGACATACATGATAAAGAGCACTTAGAAATCGTGCAAGCTCTAAAAGAATGGAGCAGATATGCAAAATGGAGTCGACATCGATTATGGATACTTACCGACCACAAGAACCTGGTACCCTTTACTACGACAAAAGAACTCAAATACTGATAAATTTGCAGAAGCGAAACACACAACCAATACGACATCAAAACACAATACCGACATGGGAAAGAAGGAGGAAAGCGATACACCCTGATGAGAAGAGTGGAAGACATCCCAGGAAAAATAAATAATGGATACAACAGAAACACAGACTCCTGCTACCAATGGAACATAATTTGAAGCAATGGAAGTGGTGGAGTTTACAGAAGTGAACACAGGAATCCGAGAAGCAAGCTAAACTAATATACAGATAAGGGCAATCTACGAGCCCTGGCAGCAGGAGACAAGGTGATGAAAGGAGTTGAACTTGGCGCATGCCAATGGAAGGAAGCATACCTCTGGTATCAAGGGAAATTTTGCTTTCCAGAAGAGGAGGCGATAAGGACCATGATAATATGACAAATCCACAATCAACCAATAGCCGGCCATGGCGGAACAAGCAAAACTACTACCCTTCTATCCAGACAGTATTACTGGCCAGAAATGCGGTACGATATTAAAAGATATGTCAAAAGCTGCGATACCTGCTAATGGACCAAAGCAATCCTGCATGCACTATATGGGCTAGTACATTCAAACGAAGCACAACACCAACCATGGAAATCCATAGCAATAGACTTTATCACTGACCTCCTGATATCAGCCGGCTATGACGCCATACTGGTAGTAATCCATTGTTTAACCAATATGAGTCACTTCATACATTGCAACGAGGACCTGAATACTAAAGACTTTCTGCCAATATTCCTGAAGGAATTATTTCGCATACATCGACTACCACAGGATATCATCACTGATCGAGTAAGCTTGTTCACAGCGGAACTATGGAGAGAAACAACAAAATCATTAGGGATAGGAATGAGGTTGTGTACCGCCTTCCATCCTCAGACTAATAGAAAAACTGAGAGGACAAATGGGATACTAAAACAATTCCTACAAGGCTATATCAACTATCAACAGAACGACTGGGCCGACCTACTACTATTGGCAGATTAAGCATACAATAACGCAAGACAAGAAACTATATAGACAAGATCATTCTATTCAAATTCTGGTCACCACCTGGGACATGAGGCAATTGGCCACATGATACCAAAAGATAGCTCCATTAAGGAAGAAATGGGTCTGCTACACAGTATCATATGTCAGGCAATGATCTGTGCACAGTTAAAACAGAAGAAGAATTCCGATCGTGACAGAAGACCCAATCCAAATCTCAAATCAGGCAATATGGTCTGGTTACTGCCACGGAACATCACCACCTCAAGATCATGCAAGAAGCTTGACTACAAGAAAATCAGACCATTCAAGATCTTTACAAATGTGGGTACAAGGGCCTATAAATTGTCCCTGCCCCAACAGATAAAGGTCCACAACACCTTCCACATCTCAGTCCTCGAACCCTATCACAACAATCAATTGCCCTCACAAAGAAGATCACCACCAGCCACATATCGAAACCGAACCAGAGAGAGAGTACGAACTCATAGAAATCTTTGATTCACGGGTACACCGAAGACGGCTTCAATCCAGATCCACGTGGACCGGCTACTTTCCTCAACATGACAAAACCTGTTACCCTACTGAGAATCTCAACAATGCCAGCATGACCATTGAACGTTTCCATCAGCAGTACACAGGTAAGCACAGACCAGGTTATAGTTAATATCGAAACCGTGGAGGTACAACTCTAGGAACAAATGACTGGTGTGATGGACCGATAACTGTAATGACAGGGTGGATCCCGCGATCCAGCACAGTGGTGGACTTCCCAGTTAGGTAAAACGGTTACACATATGGGATATAGTACTAGACTTTGGAGTCTAAAGATTTGATAGTATATAGTGCCGGGAGGTGACTATATTGACTACAACCCAGACTGGCAAGAAGTAGGATCGTATCTAGAACTACTCAGCCACGGTAAAAGATGACAGAGTAATTCATCCAAGTGGATCTATTACGTATTCGGCACTCTTGATAATCCGAATGCATCTGCACATGAGTGCATATATGTATGAAAAACGGCTATCCAAACTGATCACCTGGTATTCCACATGATGTTCGCAATTGGGCGGCATCAATTTGAACTTAGTTCATTTGGCAAAGAGATCGAAGGCTATCTTCTGGTGGAGTGCTCGACCCCCTCAGACAAATAGATAGTCTGGGGGATCATTTGCTGTAGTGGGGTCATACATCTTGTGGGTCAAACAGTGTTCACACTGTTTAGACCATGGCCGAAGTTTCGAAGGATACTGCTTTTATATGGCAAACCTAAGTACTGGGAAAAGTGTAAAAATAGTTAGCAGTCCCCCGTAGTTAAGGGATCATGAAGCAACGGAGAAGAGACCTTAACAAGATATTCAGTTATTAAGTTAACAAGTTATAAAGCCTACGAGGACCCCTTTGATCTTAACCATACTTTTTACTGAGCTTCCCTGACAGTACTCCGATTTTCCAGATACGAGGACGATCTAGTCAATTCAACAGTACCTAATTGGCTACCCCGTAACCCGATATTGTTATTCTCCTGTCACCAAACCAACTCTATATTCTCTCATGCCCAGAGAATACTTTGACCCTCAAAGTTTTCATCAGTGCCAACATTGTGGGCACGGCCGACCTCTCAACATTGACAACGTTTTTCCTATCTGCTGCGAAGAATACGCACATGACCACAGAGCAGAAGCACTTCAACAACTGGCGCGTATACAGCGAAAATATACAGAACATATCTATTGTCAACACAGACGGCGGATAACTGCGCTTACAAAACGCAAACAATAATCTACCATATCCTACTTTTTGAAGAAATACTTGTTGCTGACCTTGCGGAAAACCCTGCAATTTACGCTAATTTCTCACCTAGTTAGCAGCTTTGGCCTAAAGGATAGACCCATGGTTATTTTATATTTTCTCAAAGAGAAATTATTTGGGTGTCTAAGCGAGCTGCCATGGCTATGGCACGTGATCATACACCTATCCATAGTCCTTCGGGACATGATAGGATAATCGAAGAGGATGACACAGAATCTACCCCTTGGGCATCTTTAATCCCATCTCGAAGCCGTACCAGCTCTCCCATTACTCATTTGGGTCGCCCACCATCAAGACATCAGAAACGTGCTGAGCGAACTAAGAAGCCTGGTAATACGCAAGATAACTTCCAGCAAAATGTTGTCTATGCATTACGCCACCTAGACCAATCCTTGAATGAAACTGCCGATGAGAATCACATAACGATCTTAGCATTATCACAGGAGGCCAGACAGGGTTTTATAATGCTAGAATTGCTGCAGAGCCGTATGGCCAGAGGTGAAGTTATCAATGATGCTGAGATACAGGAAGGTCGCCGTGCATTGGAATAATTGATTGGCGACACCGAACGGGAGCAGCAAAGGTTACGTGCCCAGGTCCAGGAAGAGATCCGACAGAACAGGCTCAAAAAGAGCAACAGGCCCTAGTCTCAGATATAAGGGACCGAATCCTTGAAAAGGCACTAATGGAACTCAATACTAAGTTGAACCAGCCGGGACACGAATGGACCAGAGGGATGAATGAACGAAGAGAAATTGCTGCTCAACAGCAGCAAGAATAGAGTGCGGGTATGAAGGCCTACCCAGATGCTCTGGTACTTCGATTAGTGGAAAAGACACCTGCACCAACACAGTATGGACCTAGTGATAGTGATCCAAACTGTCTAACCAAGGACCCACAATGGTACCAATAGAAGATACTATTCCTACAAAGGAATCAGCATCAACTCAAGGAAGCATAAAGGAAAAGGAGTTGACCGTGGAGGAAATAACCCACCTCAGCCACCACCACCAGGTAACCTTGGTGATGCCCATGACCCAGATGATGATGCGTCCGATAAAGACGGAAAGCATGGACTGGGTAGAAAGGGAGGCAGACCGGAAGGCGCTCCCCGTTTACCGCCAACTCCCAGACACGATGTACCTGAGGAAATGTTAACTATAGCTTTCTTAGAACGTATCGGTGGACTCTCCCGACCAGCAAAGCTAAAAGAGGAACCACCCTACTCCTTCGAAGGATATGACAAGCAAGATATTCGAAACTGGTTGATTGCCTGTGAAGACTACTTCGATCGCAATCCTACACAGTGGGAAAATCATGCACAACAATTAGTTTTTGCCCAGGGGAAAACAAAGGGGAACAAAGTCGCACCCTGCTCGGAGAAATAACGGAAGGTGATGGGTGGATTAGGAGGATATACCCGAGACCTACATGATTCCACATGGGAACGGTTTCGACAAGAAATTACCACGCGATATATCGGCATGGAGGAGGAACGACGAGACCTAGAAGAAATGACTAAGGTAGTCTATAAGGGAAAAATCGACACATATCTTCTACTTCTTCAAAATCCCAACATCAAGGCCGGTCTCACAGGAATTAGTTGGAGGGTACAGGTGGAAGGCAAACTTCCAGAAGAAATTCTACGCCCCTTATCTTATCTAAGGTTTTCCTCAGATGAGGAATGGATGGAAACCATACGGGAAGTTGGCAGACAAGAGGAGTAATTTCTGGAATGGCGGAAACTATCCACAGATGAACCCTCAAACAGTGGAACATCTAAGCGAAAACGCGATGATACAGCAAAAGGGTTCAACACCAAACACGGATACAACGACCAGAAACAAAATAACAATCTTAACCACTGGAAGTCAGCTAAAGGAAAACCAATGGAAAAGAAAGGAGGATCCATAGGAAGGATGAGCATCCGGACTGGTAGAATACGTATGATGGAATCACTCAAGACGTTGTGGATAAGCGAAAGACAGGAAAGGCTTGCACTCGCTGCGGCCACAACCACCATTCTTGGCGAAAATGTCCACAGGACATAGTTCTAGCAAGAGGTTACGCTAAGCAACCAAAGAAGGATCGACTGTAATTTTCCCGGAAACCACAGACGGCTACTCTCGCTGCAAGAACATCATAGCCAAAGTTGAACCAGATTCAGAGCAAACTAGCACGTCGGTTATGGTAATTATCGGACACAGAAATTGTCCTAAAGGCACCAACGGCAATGGCGATTAGGTATTCGGAGTACTATCAATAGCGACCGGAATCGAAACTGGGAACCCTCAAGTCTAGGGTGCTGAAGATCTTAACAATAAGGTCACCGACGATAAAAAAGAATTACAAAATTCTTCCAAAAAATTGGCAAGAAGGTCCATGTTTGAATATTGGGAACGGTCTTTCCCTGGAACCTCGATCAGGTTCCATAGCATGCTTCAACTGATTGGATTCAGGCGACCGGAGGATGAAACCTGCCCCATCAGGGAGACCTCGGTGAACTTTTTTTATTTTCCATCAGATTAGTTCTAATTTTAGGTTCCTGCTTTTTACTTCTTCGGAAAAACGATCTCCTTTTAAGGCACTTGGATGTGCATCCCTTTTGTAAACACTCGGGAAGTGCTGGGCGGTAGCAGGTGTGACCTCCCAGTACGCTCTAGCCCTATATGCCTGCGGTACAAATTATGGTTGTTTAATCCGCCAGAAGGGTGAATTGAACGCAGGACCCTGCAGACAAAATGAACGGGTCTGCCTCATTTTACCACTAGACTATAGCTGAACAGCTGTAAAGTCTTCTGGGAAACCTCATGATATTGGCTTGGTTAACTTGAGGGTGTTGTGGCAACAAAAACCAATAATAACAACTACAACAACAAAGGTCCCTATAGCAACCAACCATACCGCTAATTATGTGCTATTATTACCGCTTTCGGAGGAAATATTCTAAATTCCGAAAGGGTCTCTATTTTCGGAATAATCTGCTCTTTTCGAAAATATAATATATTTTCCAAAAATATTACTCCTTTAGGGTATTAGCCAACACGAAAGGCAGAGAAGTATAATCTTTTATTGCATTTTTTATGGCGTTTTACTGGGCTCTCCCTCATTGACGGGGGTTTTAATTTTATGGGAGCCCCTTGGCCGGGGGTAAAGACCGCTCATAGAGGGCTACCCAGAATATTAATAATTAACTATGTGTTTAGTTAGTCAGAGGAGACCACTATGGTCGTAACAATGCTGGCGTTGTTACGAACACCTAAGCTATACAACCATAATGTCTTCTAAGTGAGGACGAACGGAGATAACAACGTCGCATAAGCGACCGTAGCTCAAACACGCAGAACCAAAAGACCAGCAATGTCCGAAAGGAACTGCACATATCTATTTTTACAGGAAATGATATCGCATAAGAGTTTTATTAGAATCTGGATCCAATCTCTTTGTTATACATGAAATTTTAATCAAGGAATTGAATATTCCTTACAAGTCCAGTGAGGATCCGATACCCATTTTGGGTTTTACTGGAAACAAATTATCTACCTGAAGGGATATCACCCTTCCCCTTTACCTGGCAATTGGGAAAAATAAACACTTATCAAATATTGTGTGTCAGATCGCACCAACAGGAAATTATGGAATAATAATTCCATTTGGGTAGTGGAATGATGAACATCCTATAACCAAAATTCAAGACTCATAATGCTGGAGGTTCGAAGCAGAGGGATGTCAGCTTCACCTCTTACCAGAGGAAGAAGGTATATCAATCCAGTGGGATGAGCAGGTTCGGGAAGATCCAAAGGCCGTCGTTATTGGAAGAGTTGTAAGAGTAGATGATGAGGAAGATATAATCCTTGACACACTACCCGCACAATACCATAACTACAAAGACCTTTTCTGCACATCAACTGTGGCGAAACTACTACATTATCAGACCTTCGACTATGCTATTGACCTCAAACCAGATTCCCAACCACCTTGGGGACCAATATATCCCCTCTCA
Organism: Tuber calosporum; assembly: GCA_003316355.1. Lineage (NCBI taxonomy): Eukaryota > Fungi > Ascomycota > Pezizomycetes > Pezizales > Tuberaceae > Tuber > Tuber calosporum. Next base: position 121,867 of record QFET01004239.1, read on the forward strand.
GATAAATAGTTAAAAGCACTGCGAACATATCTGGATGATATGTTAAGACAAGGAAAAATTTCCCCCAGCAAATCACCAGCCGTAGCACCAATACATTTTGTGCCAAAACCTGATAGACATCTTAGGTTGGTAGTTGACTACCGAGGACTAAAGAAGGTCACTATCCACAAGATATATATCCACTACCAATTATGACGGAACTAAGCGACCGTGTGGAAGGAGCCACTATTTTCACCAAGTTGGACCTGAAGGACGGTTACCACCTGATTCGCAAACGAAGGGGCGATGAATGGAAAACCGCCTTTCGCATGTGATATGGCTTATGTGAATACAAGGTCATGCCTTTTGGTCTGGTAAATGGACCAGCCACCTTCCAATCCTTAATGAGTAAGATACTGAAAGACTTCCTTGATGAAGGAGTGGTAGTATACATTGATAATAAACTTATATACTCTAAATCTGAGAAGGATCATGTCATATTGGTTAGAAAAGTCTCAGAAAGACTGCGTGAATACAGAATGGCCATCTCGCTTACGAAAAGCACCTTCCATGTCACATCAGTTGAGTTCCTAGGGTATATTGTGCCTCTTGACAGAGTCATTATAAGCCACAGGAAGTTGGAATCTATCAAGGCCTGGAAACCACCCACCTCGCTAAAAGAAATTCAAATATTTATGGGCTTTGCCAACCTCTACCGGCGGTTTATAATGAATTTCTACGCACTATGTGTGCCAATTACTGATTTGCTTAAAGTTAACCCGCAGGATTTTTCTTGAGGTGAAAAGCAACAGCAAGCTTTTGTGGAGCTCAAACGTCGGTTTATCACGGCTCGGATATTATGTCATTTCCATCCGGACAGGGAAATAGTAGAGGACACAGATGCCTGCCATTACGCTCTAGGATGTGTCCTTTCTCAATATTTGGACAAAAAACTACATCCTGTGGCTTTCTACTCTCGAAAGTTGACACCTGCTGAACGCAATTTTGACATTCATGACAAGGAGTTGTTGGGAATATAAGTTGTGTTAGAAGAATGGCGATACTAACTTGCTGGGAACGATGAACCTTTCACTATATACACTGATCATCAAAACCTACAATATTTGCTCACAACAAAGGCGTGTTCGGCAAGACAAATTCACCCGGCTCAGAAGCTCACTGATTTTAACTTTAAAATTATTTATCGACCTGGAACCAGAGGGGGCAAACCGGATGCTTTAAGCAGGCGGCCAGAGTACCGCTCTGAGTAGGGAGCTGAGCATTCCAAGGAGACTATACTTCAGTCACATCACTTTGAAAACCTGCAGAATAACTGAAACTTAGTTGTCACAGTTATAAGGTGAAAAGAAAACTCTGAACACCTCAGCCAGTGGTTAACTCAAGAGGAACAAAACAATATGATAAGGATTAAAAGACTTCAACTGGAAGCAAGAATCCTGACTCGAGGTTCTAAGATAGGCGTCGGTCATGACCTATACAGTACCGAAAACAACATTGTTCCTGTGAATGGGCAAGTGCTCATTGGGACAGGATTGGCTATCGGGGTACCAATTGGAACAAATGCACGTATTGTACCCCGTAGTGGATTGGCAGGCAAGCATGGTATTTCCGTTGGAGCCGTAGTAGTGGATGCGGACTATAGCGTAGAGGTTTAGAAATTCCTAGTCACCACTACTGACAATACTTTTCAGGTACACACCGGAAACTGGATAGCCCAGTTGATTGTGGAAAAGGTTGATGAGAGAGAACTTCATGAGGTTATGGAGTTAGATGAAAGTGAACGAGCAAGCCAAGGGTTTAGCAGTTCAGATATACAGTAGGAAGAAAACCAACCACAATTATTTTTCCTATATTCGGACGGAAAGCACGAATATTTGGACTCAACGGACATTACCTCACACACGATATTCACTAAAGGACAAACACTATTGCCAAATGCAATAATTGCAAAGTGCGAAGTCAATAAATTTGATATAAATTCTTAGAACGGGTAAGAGAAATAGGAAACAAGGATCCAGATTGGGTAAACTGAAAGAAGGAACTAGAAAGTTTACGGAATGATGGCGAAGAAATGCCGTAACAATGGTCCCTAACAGATTGAATGCTCTACTATAAAGAACGCCTACATGTTCTGCAAAACGAACACGTGCAGACAGACATTGCACAAAGCTGTCACGACTGTAAGATCGCAGGACATTTCAGTCAAGAAAAGACTCAGGAAATTATCTCTAGAGACTTTTACTGGAAAGGAATCACGAACTGATCAAACGACATTGTACGATCCTGTACCGAATGCCAAAAGGCTAAGGTACTAAGACGTGTACGCTTTAGGCTGTTACAACCACTGCAGGTCCCATTTGCTGCTTGGGCATCTACCTCGGTAGATTTTATCACACAACTTCCCAAATCTCCAGGATACACCCAGATCATGGTTGTAGTCGACCAGTTCACCAAAATGGCACACTTTATTGCCTCAGAAGAAAACGCGACTACACAGGACGTTGCTGAAGCATTCATCAAAGAAGTTTGTAAACCTCAGGGGTTACCACCAGAAATCATTTCCGCCATGGACGCAAAGTTTGTAGGAGAATTTTGGGAATCATTGTGCAAGACATTAAGCATCGAAAGAAAGATATCTAAGGCTTACCATCCTCAAACTGATGGACAGATGGAAAGAGTCCACCTTGTGCTGGGACGCTACCTTCGCATAATTGTCAACTACGATCAGGATGACTGGTACCATATACTGCCGTTAGCCGAGTATCCATATAACAACTCGGTAACAAGCGCACATAGAATAACCCCTTTCTTCGCATATTATGGTTACCAACCTCAAACAGAAGGATGAAGGAGCGAGAAGCACAGAATCCGGGAGCAACTATTTAAGCTCACTGGATGAAACCAATACACGAAAAGGCAAATTGAATCCCTTGTGAAGACTTGTGGAGAAATGAAAAAGTACTAGGACCGCAAAGCTTGTAGTCAACCAGACTTCAAAATTGGCCACTTGGTTATGCTCAAGGCCAGGAAAATCTGTAGCAAGTGACCGTCGAAGAACTTAGTGCCAAAATTATATGGCCCGTTCAAAATCCTAGAGCAAAGAGGAAACCTTCCTTACAAATTGGAAATATCAGAGCGATCGAAAATCCATCCGGTATTCCATGTATCGCGACTCGAGCCATACCGAATATCAGTTTGACCTGGCCGACAACAACCACCCCTGGGACCGGAAGAAGTTGAAGGTGACCTTGAATGGGAAGTGGAAAAATTCATCAAGAGTGAAATAATCTCTTATCCGCGAAGATTCAGAGGACGTTGACGAACGATCCAAGAACTTCGATACTTTGTCCAGTGGAAAGGATGTTCCGAAGATGAGAACACCTGGGAACCACCAGAGCACTTAGAGAATGCTCAACAATTGATTCCAGATTTTCTCAGGGAAAATCCGGCAATGCCAAAGTTGGGCTAGGTAGTATCTACGGAAAGGTTTTTACTGCTGTGGCCAAGTTATCGCAGAATGTTTTTTAACCCTACCGGAAGGAGTACTAAAAGGAAGAATTGCTTCGAGACGTAGCTTAGGAAGGGGGAGTTGATGTTACACAGATGGGATATGGTAATAGACTTTCGAGTCTGAAGATGTGATGGTATATAGTGTCGGGAGGTGACTATATTGACTACAACCCACACTGGCAAGAAGTAGGATCGTATCCAGAACTACTCAACCTTGGTGATAGATGAATGAGTAATTTATCCAAGTGGATCTATTACGTATTCTGCATTCTTGATAATCCAAATGCATCTGCACATGAGTGCATATATGCAGGAAAGACAGGCATCCAGACTGATAACCTGGTATTCCATATGATGTTTGCAATTGGGCGCGATCAATTTGAACTTAGTTCATTTGGAAAGAGATCGAAGGCTATCTACTAGTAGAGTGCTTGACACCCTCAGAAAAATAGATAGTCTGGGGGATCATTTGCTGTAGTGGGGTCATACATCTTCAGGGTCAAACCGTGTTCGCACTGTTTAGACCATGGCCGAAGTTTCCAAGGATACTTCTTTTATATGGCCAACCTAAGTACTGGGAAAAGTGTAAAAATAGTTAGCAGTCCCCCGTAGTCAAGGGACATCCTCCGTCTCCTCTACACACCCGGCGATTGAAATCTCAACACCACAAGAAATCATCACCACTTTCGTTTCGACTCAACCTCACCCTTTGGCCATGCCACGTGGTGGGGATTTGTCCTGATGATTCCCTCCTCTCCGCGCTCTTTAGGGTCTACCCCTTTGAGCTCATTCTCTCCTCTTTTGCCATCTTTGATGATGGTTCCTCTCCTTTCCCCACTTTTGTTTTGCCTCGCTTAGCATTTTTGCTCTGTCATGCCTAACATTTGCACGGTCGAGAATTCCCTCTGACCTCTCTATACGGCTGGGAGACGGGCTTGCAGTAGGGGGAAACTTTCTACAGGCCTATAGTTGCTCTAGCAGTCTGATGGTCAATTCCCCTACTCTCACTTTGATGAGAACTGCCTAGATGGCCACGCACACGACTCCGTTGGGCCTTGGGTCTACCCCTCCTATATCCTCTCCTCACCTCTCCTCCTGACGGTTGATCGGCTGGTACCCTACTGCTACCTGGCTTGCACCCTACTGCTGCACCCTTCTGCTGGCACCATACTGCCACGATTTCCGAAGGATCCGGCGATTTACACTATCACCATACACTCCCTCCTCCTATATCGGCTTACAGACCTCCTTCGGCTTGATTCCTTTCGCCTCCTCGCCCCTGGGGATTTAATTGCCCGCGCCCCCCGCTGTACCGTTCTGGATTAACGGGATATGGGATGTTGTTCCGTTGGCCAAATTGATGGTTCAGGTTAGTTTCTCGCTTAGGTGTTTTGTTTCCTTTTGGGGTATTGGTTCTTGTTCTCTGTTGGACTTTGTTTATTTCCTATGTTGCTCGTCTGCGGAGGTGAAAGGATTTCTGTCGTTTGGAAGATTTCAGGCCAATTTCTTCTTACTAGTTTTTTCTACCCTAGTGCCTAACTTTGTTTCGGTAAGAGGGTTTTTTTAGCTACGGGGAGATGGGATGGTGTGTAGTTGGAGGTTTCTTTCTGCCATAGCTTGCACTTTATGTAGTTTCTATACCTTAAACAGTAATTCAATGAGATAATCTACAAAAAAAAAAAAAAAAAACCCCGTAGTTAAGGGATCATGAAGCAACGGAGAAAAGACCTTAACAATATATTCTGTTATTAAGTTAACAAGTTATAAAGCCTTCGAGAACCCCTTTTATCTTATCCATACTTTTTACCGAGCTTCCCTGACAGTTCTACAATTTTCTCGATACGAGCACGGTCTAGTCAATTCAAATGTACCGAATCGGCTACCCCGTAACAGTTACCCTACCTGACTCCGGTAGCAGGTTACCTTGTCTAACTCCTATAGCAGTTGATATTCCCAAACTATGGTCCTTGCCTAGCATCTCTAACTGGGTTACCATATCTAAGTACTTTTCTCTTCAAATTACCTCTAGTTCTCATTTCACTTTATAGGTCAATGATACCATATATCGCCAAACCCTCTTGAGACCTCAGCCCTGGCTGGGATCCTTTAAGCTATACCAATTCATATGTAGGAGTGTAATAATACTCCAGTCTTTTACAAGTCTGTCCGCAGACTTAGCTAGCTCCTTGCTTCAGAGACAGCTTCCCTCTGCCTAGCATGGTTTCATATCCACTGGTTCTTAGCCTTGCAAGTATAGCCTTGATGAAACTTAAATATGGCTTCAATTGCTTTTCCTTTCAATACCTTGCAAATTCCATAGTATTTTCTTCTTGACTGTACCTTTCCGTTAATACCAAGGATTGAACAAACCGAGTTGGGAACTTGGCTTTGGCACTTCCAAACCATCGGCTATCTATAATGCCCTCAACAACAGATCTAAGCTGCGCCTGAACAAGGTAGAGTAGAGTCACCTCCTTTACTGGCCTACATATGTGGTCTTCCAGGTGCGGCTCTATGAATCCAACATTGAAGTCAGGATTAATTTTCCATGGAATAGGGATTTCCGTGTAATAGGCCTGTTTTCCTAATTTTCGCTCGACTACTAAGGGGCCAAACCTCATGTAGTCAACCTTTTCCATAGGTTGCTTAGTGCGACTGATTCTTGTATCTAATATAACACGGTTAGCTTTCTTCGCGTAACCTTGTGTGACATGTTCCATGTTAAGAGACCATGGAGATCGTATTTACTTTTGATTTTAGCTGTTCCTTTATCACTGGTCAGGTCTCTGTTGTATTACTCATTTATCCTGCTAAGCCCCTTCCCTGTCTCTCAATATGAGTTCAGTACTAAGGTGTATTCCTTGATGATCAGACACGGCCCCTGAGAGGTTGTTCCAATGGACCTATACGTAGTTTTTATTCAAAGGGCAACACTATGGCTGACACAGATAGAGACGCATTTTTTGTATATTCTGCTTTTAGTCATAGCTTAGCTCAATCGTCTTGCTGATATGAACAATAACTTCTGAAGTACTTCTCCAGCCTCTGATATACCCATGCAGTTTGTCACTCAGTTTCTATAAGGAAGGTGGTAGATACATTAAGTTTGCCTTGATGTAAGTTCATGAGACTCGTCTAAATCTTGAAGGTCAATGGTGTATTGAATTCGGAAATGGTTGACTCTAGAAGCACATTTAACCCTGATACTTCCTTGAGAAAGATGAAACACAGTTCTTAAATGGATTCCTCGGTCGCAAGTGCAATAATGTGTGACATAGTTGATAACCTTTTTCAATGATAACCTATATCTTGGGATATCTCGCTGGCACCGGTAAGGCCATAGTGAAGTCTATAGATAGTCTATTCTATGGCCTCATGCAAACCTCAACTAGTTGGATTAAGCCAAACCTAAAGTGCCATATGGCCTTACTTAGTTGACAGGTATCTCAGCTACGACTATATTCCGTTACTTCATTCTCCATATTGGGCCAAAAGATGTTTACCTTTACCCACGCCCTGGTCTTATATATTCCAAAGTGTGGAGCAACTAGTGAATAATATTTTGAATCCCCGATTCTCGGCCTTTAGACCTCATCCTTACGCACATACTATTGGTTTATTTATATAAGCAGACACCTCTCTATCTCCTACTGGGCATCCCAGGTTTCCCTCTTTTCTGCTACAACCTTGATGACTGGAAGGTATGCCTAATCATTATCGCCTGCTACATTTAAGTCTTGCAAGAAATATAACAGCAAGCGATAACACAAGTAGCTGAATACCCTTCGGGGATGCAGGATGTAGCATCCATGTTCACTATACTTTTGCATAGGAAATAAAAATGTTGGTACTAGAGGAAGACTCTCCCATTCTTGGTGCTAGTCCTTACACCACGATAACATCTTTGCCTCTTCACTCAACAGCCCTTTGTAGTAAACCACCTTGATGTTTAATGGCTGGAGGAATTCCTCACTATCGTCTAAGCCTGCGAATCTAGCCCTAGGTACTATTAAAGTTCTCCAAATTATATAGACTATTATATAGTAGTCTTTGGTCTTCAAGTGTGTGCAAATGATGATCCCATTCCTTGAGGTCTGCAACCCTCGCCGTAATGTCTTTATATTTAAAATCATGGTTCACCTCTCCAGGCAACTACTTCATTCTGTAATAGGCTACTGGATGCCACTTTTGGAAATGACAGAGTTGCAAGAGTACTGCTCCAAATGCTAAATCACTAGCATCAGTTTCCAACTTGGTTGGTTCGGAGCCACCAAAGGGTTACAGAAATGGAACTAGTAGTGAATAACTCCTTTAGATTATCAGATAATCACTGACACGCAGCTGACCAGTCCCATTTTACAACCTTCTAGGTCATATTAGTGTTGCGCTTTCACTCACTTCCTCTACCTATTGATAAATCGACGGTAGAAGTTTGCATAGCCTATGCACTATTGAATATCAGTTATGTTCTGTGGAGTCTACCATGCCTTAATCTGCGCAATCTTTCTTGTCATCATATATATACCGGTCTCTGATATCTTAAAACCTAAGAATTCAACTTTGCGTTGATAAAAGGTAGACCTCATTATGATAACGCAAAGACATACCTTTTGCAGTCTTTCCATCCCTTAACGACTGTGTCAGAAATGTTCTTAAAGTGTCTCTTAGTACATTAGGATGTCATAAATGTAGGAGATTATTGCTGCATCTTGCATATCTCCGAATACGAGGTTTAACTTACTCTGTAAGGTAGATGCTGAGCTCTATAGTCTAAACAGGATTACTGTATAGTCATACAGGCTATAATGACTCACTAAGGCTGTTTTCTATTCCTCACCCATAGGCATAAGGCCAAGATAATAGCCATTCTCTAGGTGCAATTAGGCTAATACGGGGCCTTTCCAAGCATATACCTAGGTTCATGAATCAAGGGCCATGGATACCCACTTCTTTATAGTAATCTTATTGAGCTGTTGATAAGTGATATATAACTGGGCCATGCCATCTGGCATAGGGACCAAGTCGATTGGAGGACAGAGCCGAGACCTAAGGTGTTTGATCTTCCGGTGTTCATAGCTTTTATAGATGTAGTCATAACCGACATATAACACTGGCTTGAATAGAGGGTATTGGCACTGATGGTGGCTTAGTCCCAGGTTCGAGTACTATCTTATGATCAAACATTTTACACCAAGGAAGCATGGTGATGGTTTCTTGAATGAAAACAAACGTACCATCCTTGTATCCAAGGAGTAGATTGACTCTGAACTTCTTTCTAGCCTCCCACAAATACACTTCTATTTCCAACAGTTATCCCTGACCACAATCTTCAGCAACGAGTTCCTAACTGGGGAATAACTCCTAACATCACTTAACGACAAAACCATTTGTTGGACAATATTCTGACCACCACTTCAGGGTACTTTTATCCCAGTCTAGGTCAAGATTATGTTCTTTTAATTAGGACATCGGGTTTTAGCCATCAAACGTGTTTTCTGGAATAGCTGCAAGGTTAAACCTAATATCATCCTCCTAGTCTCTCATCCACCTTGTGACACTCTTGGAGCAATAACTCCCAGAACCAGGAATCTGGTTCCCGCTTGCATCACAGATTGATGTTGTAAACTTCTCATTTATGTAGAGTAGCAGGGCCCTTTTGACCCATGAACTACTCAACATGGCACACATAAGTACAACTATAAATAGAAATAGTACATCTTTACTACTTAGCTGCTTCTGACACTTCCAATCCCAAAGGGATTCTATATCAATTGAGATAGTGTGGGGCGGTGGGCTGGATGGCCTCTGGAGGTTGCGGGACTTGCTTTGGTAACATATTTTCTTACCTTAAATGTAAAAACATATCTCACATTAATATTGTAAAGGTTTTTGTGTTAACTATCACTCCAGCGAGATTTCGTTTATTCAACCCTCCTCATCTAAACTTGCAAAATAAATTCCATTTGCAAATGATGTCTTACCTGATTGACCTATACAAGCAACAAAATCTAAATTAACTAGACTATTACTTTCAGTCTTCTACAAGTAAAGTAATATATTTAGGAAATAAGAAATAAACTCACACAACCCCAATACAAGGGTCAAACCCTAACCCTAGGTTGCCCTCATGTAATTTAATCAACTCGGTATTTGATGTTTAGATGAGGGGACTTTCTTTATCCAATTTGCCTTCCTTTATACTCTTTTCCTCATTTCTTAATGGTGAGGCATGGCAGTAATTTTTCTGGTTTCTACAGTTATATTAAGATGGCTTACCTATTCACTACCGCCTGTACAAACCTCAAGATCATAGGCCATCAGCAGACATGGGTATCCTTTTTGTCAACTAGAGCAGGCTCAATACATCGATTTTATTGACTCAGTTAAAGTACCATGTACAGCAACAGAAGCCGTTCGCTTCAGGCTAGTGTTATTTACAGTACTACTGTTGAAGGAAAGGTACAGTGTCTCCAACAGAGACTCTCAGTACCACAACAAGGACATAATTTCGAATGACGGAGTTTGTCGGTCCAGGATACCAGAATATTTTACTGTTTCTCATCATAGGATGACTTTTTAACACATGATGAGTTAGATATGGCAGGTTGGATTATGGAACTGGGATTCTCAGAACCTTGCTCCTTCATTCGCTGTAACCTAGCACTGGACAACCTTTCATCCCTCCTCTATTTTGCACTATGTATTTCTATGACAACTCTAAGGTTGAAAGATACTATATCTTTCAGTTGGTAATATGAGTTGCGCAAGAGATTAAAGTAGTTAATGTAGGCTGACCACCTATATTGATAAACAAACTGATTCACCTTTCCGGGTTTCAAGAGTAGACTATTCCTTTGGCGAAGGGCACGAAACCTAACAGAATAACCGCGGAAACAAGGCTCCATGCCACTTCTGCAACCTGCCCAAGTACATTACTCATTACTACTGTTGAATGTAACTACACTTAAAATACTGGCATCATGGCTAATTTAGATGTGAAGGCTATAGTACTATTGCTTTGCGGCCCCTACATGAAGGGCGATGATCTGTTTGCCTTTGTGTTTATCTAGTGACTTGCAGTGTTTATTGTAGTGAATTATAATTTCTGTATCTTGTATACATCTCGACAAGTCAAGGATGACTCTATTGAACCCATTAACTCCTGCCTTCTCGGGTTTCTACTGACATGTATGGGATTTCTTGTTGTACTTGCCAAGCTAGTCTGTTTAGGCTAGAAATCTCTTATCTTTGTGTCACTTCTTAGCCTCCTTCTGGGGTGACCTTGCTCGACCCAGAAATGGGATCAAATCAGGGTAGTTGGCGGAAGAATCGCCAACCAGTCACAGAGCCAGAATCACCTGTCTCTACTCCTTGGCCCATATTTCCACCACATGGTGGTTTCATTCAAACAGAAACGCTGGAGTTTCCACTCTGGCAACCTAAAGATTTATCATTTCTGTTAAAGCGATTCTCCCCACTAGGTTCCCTGATTACCATAGGGGAGATGGCATGCACCGGAGAAGGTTGAGCAGGTTGTTTACTTACTATAAGAACCTTATCCACACCACTCTGAACTAAATATTGGATGCTAAGACAAGCTCTGATAATGGAATAGTATTCTGAACCAAAGAAACGAAAATGGGTCTTGTTCAACTGTGGACCTATGGGTAAATGTTTTTACCCTTCTGCAGTACTCTTTGTAAATTGGGCCACCTGGTAAAAAACATGTCCAGGATGTCCTTCCTCAAGCCTACAAGATGGGAAACAATAATCCGTACATGATTACCCCTCTACCCCTGAAAGCTCAGACCTGCCATCGCTGCCAAATGCATATGGGGGAGCCGTTTGTGCCATCTTGTGGACAAGCGGTACGCAGAGTGTGGTTTGGGTTGCAAGTGGGAAGACTCAACCACTGCATACCGTGGTTCCGCTTCTAAAACAATCTTCGGTATAGTTGGCACCACAGGAAGCTTAGTATCAACAGTTGGCATTTTAGGTTTCCCAGGTCTTTTGACCTTCCTTACTCCAGTAAGTATTGATTACATCCTTGTAGTGCCAAAAGGGCTCTGACATCTGCTTGCTAGAGGTGGCTCGACCGTAAGTCCAAATGCATAAATCCACTATGAACCCGGAGATACCCCAAGACCCAAAGCTTGTCTGGCAACTAGTTTCTAAGGTTGGTACAAGTCTACATCCACTATTGGTTTTGCAAAATGATATGTAAAGCCTATCAGTACTTATTTAGCAGAGGAAAGGCTGGAGGTTGCTCCTAGATAACATCATTTTCACTGTCAAGATAAACTCCTGTCTCTAAAGCCCACTTAAGAGCTTTTAAGCAACCCTTTAGAGCTTGCAGTGTTGTGACCTGCTAGTTGTAGGCAAGCAGTACCTTCCTTGCCCAGTATGACGCCATGTTGACTATATAGTCTTTAAAATGGAGTTGGTTGTCTTCAAGTAAGAATTCTAGTTGCAACTGCGCTTCTGTGAACGTATAGCCTACTTCATCGATAATGAATTGATCGAAGACCTAATAGTTTAAGATTTCAAAAGTAACCGCTTGAGCGAATGACAGAGCTACCACCACTGCGGAAGTGTACGTGAAACATCGTATGCGTAACTTAGGCTAGGAGACCATTATCATCTGACACTACAAATACTCCTCAATCAGGACCTGTTCATTCAACTTAGTAACCCATTTCTGGCTCAAGCCTCGCAGGTCTACAAAAGTATTGTAGTATATGAGAGGCCTATAAGAGGTAGCAGGACTGTATTGTGAGCACGTAAGAGACCATTCAAACATAGTACTTTCCACCCATGGCTACTGGTTCAGGCAAGGATAGCCGTACCAGGAAAGGTCACGTAACAGGTCAGGAGGACAATCGATATGCAGGACACACTCAAGCCAATACCATATCGTTATACTGTTACTGGGCACCCTGTAAGTAGATTGAACCTCTGGTTACGACCACATCAAAGACTCAAAGTAAACTTAACGGATGGTAAAGATAAAAGTAGTCAAACAAACTTCTAAACTTAATATCATAGACCTAAAACTTCGCTCATTTCAAGTTATTTTTTGGAGGATATTTGGTTATCGGAGTAGAATTCCTATCGCGTTTGTTTAAGTACAAATATAAAAGCCATCGATCGCAATCCCGTCTTCGAACATATATGAGGATCCTTCGCAACTGAGCGTTTATCAATGCACGACTTCCTTTAGGTGAGTATTGGAAGTATAAAAATCGCTCAGATATGGAGATTACTCATATTTACTAGGTTTTAGGCAATGTATAATCTTGATGTTGGCACGAGAGAAAAACCTTTGAGATGGAAGTCTTCTCAGTTGTGTACTGTCACGTCGACATGGCTCCCATTATCTCTTATTATGCTTAGTTGCCATTTGGCACTTGGGTCTATACAGGCCTAGTAGTCAGCCTGGTCATGTTGGCCAATCGTCTGTAATTCTATGGAGAAACTAGCTGTTACGATCCTATGCTCTCAGCTGACTTGCAACCGGTAACTACTTCTCTGTAGGTTGGATGAAGATAACCAGGCTGTCCTTATAGTACAGTACCAGGCGTTGCTCTAATCTCAACCACAAAGGTAGGCGTACTATTGCAACGAGTAGTTCTAGCTGAAGATCCACTATTGTTCTTATGCCTATGCCTACATTGTATTGATAGCTGAAACCCTATGGTTCCTATCACACAACGCCAATTGACTAGCGGGAGGATAACAAGGTAAAGTAATTGTATAGGATAGAACTTAGATAGATGCGTAAAGAGTTCTAACTACATGACGCCCAGAGGTTCTTATATAGGAACTCTTACATCAACCCTATCCCTGGTGACTCATACCTATGAGTCACACTCTCGGCATGACTCATATTGAGTCGCACTATGAAATCCATTTTCTGACTCTTATGAGTCAACTGCACAGCATCCCCAACCAATCAAAACTCATAAAACAAGTCCTGTGGCCTAAAGGGGTCACATGTGCGAAACACAGGACTCATAATGTGAGTAATGTACAAGAATTATTTCACCATATAACTCACCAATGTGGGTCATACGCACGATCAACGAATCATAATATAAAAATGATTGCACTAGTGTGCATCACGTGAGACGCCATGACTACAACTGAATCACTGTGCGAAATCTAACTGCCTTTATAGCTTATAACTATGAGTCATGTGAAATCCTGTCTGTCATAGGCACCAATCGTGAAATTAACTCTCCTCTCCCATCACCCTGAGCCCCATCAGGATTAACATTCTATTATCTTCCGGCTTTCCCCAAACCTGCGCAATTCTCTTTTCAACTTCTATACCTGATGTTCGGTGTGCTGCCAACTTTTGAGGACTTCTTCCAATGTTAGGTTCCCCGTTCTGATCGCAATATCCTGGTCGGCAATCATTCTCTGGTAGGGCTGCCTGTCCTGTCTTTGGTTCTGAATTATGTCTTCAGCGGCGCCCATTTGGTTTCGTAAGGCTTCAATCTGTCGTTCCAGGCATCCCACATCTGGACAAGTATCTGTGTCAATATTCTCGCACCCTTCCCTACTCTATTGTGTCCTCACAGTTACCTTTCTTTTCTATAGGTGTGCATCATTTTCGTTCACAAGTGCCTCTTCCCCGGTGCGCCTTAGGTAATACCCTGCATCGATTTTGTTCTATCGATGTACAGGGCAGTTGTCCTTGAAGCAGTGGATCCAGGACATGTCCTTGTAAGGTTGTTGTTGTTTGCGTATTTTTGGCTGTTAGGAAACCAATTATATCCTTCCTTATCGCATGAATGAATGTGGAAGTCGTTGTCTTAGCAGGCAGTCCATGCAAGAGCGTTATGTTCTGCTTGTTTTTGTCTTTCCTCCTGCCTTGCATATGGTGGGTTCGTTGGTGTGATAGCTATTGTCCTATCGCTACAATCGTCGGCGGGTCCACAATGATGGAGCAACCCTATCGTGGGTTATTATGTTAGGGCACTCTGATGAGAGTGGAGCTATCACCACCAGGATGACTGGGTTATCAGGTGTTTGTGCGGGACTGACAGAAAGTGTACTTAGTCAAAGCTGCATTCCTATCCTCCGATATTTTTCTATTAATCATCTAGCAAACACTAATTTTACCTAGCTTTCCTATCGCACATATTGCTGCAGTCCTCACACGAGCACGCCTCACGGTAGCTCTGGTACAGTTATACCTAGCTCGGAAGTCCACCACTGCGCTGGATCACGGGATCCACCCTGTCATCACAGTTATCAGTCCATCAGGTTATGAGCCAGGGAATCCGTGGATTAACTGATAAGAGAGGTGAAATTTCTTTTTCGATAACTGTAAGCAAAAGGCAATACCCCTCACCTATCTATCCTACCCGGTATTCTCCGCTATGGAATGTAGGGCTCTAACGAGCAGCACTATCGGCAGCGAGGACCAAGATGAATGAAGAAGAAGGTTCATCGTCGCTAGTTTGGTTAAGCTTTAGGAAGCTTGATGGGACCAAGTACCGGATATGGGTGATGAGAATGACAGACTATCTCCAGCGGGAAGGTTTGTAGGACCTGAAAATGGGAGATGAGAGGACTTTGGAAGAGCGTAAAGAGGACAAAGAACATAAGGAAAAGGAGAAGAAGTGGGAGAAGTACCAAGCCCAGAGGAGGTGGATTCAGAATGCAATCGTTACTATCCGTTTGGCGATGGGGGACGCGATCGCTGTTGGCTATTCTGGCATGACATGGACGACCCCTGGGAAGATCAGGGAAGACATAAATGTCACCTACCTGACGAATACTGGCTATGACATGAACCATCTTCAAAAGGAATTCTACGAATACACACTAGAAGATGCCGGCACCGGACTGGAGTACCTTAACCGTATACGAAAACTCCGCGACAAACTCGCGATGTTTGGACAGACCCCAAAGCATGCAAATCTGAATTTCCACATCTTTGGAGGCTTGCCAAAGACGCAGGAGTGGGAGACCTCTGTTATGGTAACGAAAGGAGTTCTCCCGGCGCTGACTACGATGACAGGTTATATAAAACTGAAGTCAATTCTCACCGCATATGAAGTGGAACTTTGTAGAGATCAGGCCCTACCCGCAATTTAAGCTCTATTCACCAGCAACCGGAAGACGAAAACCAGCGGATCGAATGGCCAGAACCCCAATACCAGCCACTCGAAGCAGAGTAAAAGACAAAGCTCCAAGTCCCCCTCTATTGCAGGAAAGTGTCACAGTTGCAGGAAGAAAGAACCCAAGAAAACAGACTGCTAGCAAGGAAGAGGAGAGAACCGGCACAACGGTGGAGCCAATAGAGGAAGACAAGGCTTTGTACGAAGGTTTGAAAGGAGAGATCACGCGAATGCTGTTGGAGATGTAGTTTTGCTGAGTCAAGAAGAGACTGCAACAAAACTACCACTCCACAGAGAGCAAAAAAGAGAGAGAGAAAATGCCAAAGAGAATAAGAATCAAAGTAGGACAGTAGAGAGAGTACTCAGAGGAATTGATGCAACGTACGATATGGAGTGGGTGGTGGATTCGGGGTGTAAAAATCACATGACCGGATACCGACACATTTTTGTCGCAGGAACCTACATACCCTTTCCTGCAAACCAGCGTCAGATGAAGACGGCCACTGATGAACTCGTCTCTGCAGCTGGGATAGGAATGGTACAAACGCATATATGGACACCTACCGGTGGGGAAAGACCACTGTTTTCGACTAAAGTACTCCATGTTCCCAGTACTACGGAATAAGGTCTTGTCTCGGTAAGTGAGTTAAGGAAGAAAGGAATCTAAATTGCCTTTACAAATGACGCGGCTGAGTTTTATCGAGATGGCATCTTGATTGCTGGTGCAGAGAAGTACGACAAACTCTACAAGATGGGGCAGAGGAAGAGCTGTCACGTCTATGGACTGCTGATATCGAAGAAAGACAACTCGATGACGTCGCTCTAGCACCACAGGCTTGGACATCTTCACATACCGGCAGTATTGAAAATGAGCAATTCGGAAGTCGTAAAGGGACTGCAGTGTTTGCCAGCGAACCGTCCAGAATATCGATATACAGCCTGTCTGGTGGGAAAAATGACACGCACACAGTTTAAACCTTCAATTCAAAAGAGGAAAGTACCTCTTGAAATAGTTCTCTCAAATCTGTGTAGTTCGATACCCAATAAATCGCGCAGTGGATATCGAATTTTATGCTTCTTGTGGATGATTTATCAAAGTATACCACCATCTATTTCCTGAAATTGAAGAGCGAAGCCACCATCCATTTTCAAGATATCAAAGCCGAGGTGGAAAAGTTTCACAGCAATAGAGGTGAAGGCTCTCAGATAAAAGCTATTAGAACGGACGGAGGCGAAGAATATTCCAGCAGTGAATTCCAAAGAGAATTGAAAAGATGTGAGATCGAATGGCAGGTTACTGTACCGTACATACCGCAGGAAGATGGAGTAGCTGAGAACAGCAACAGAGTTCTAGTGGGGAGATTCAACGCATTAATGCAATACGCCAGAGCACCTAAAAGGTACATGGCCGAGGCACTTCTAGCAACCGTCTACCTGAAAAATATTTTACTCACGAAAGGGACTCATGAAAAGGACGCAACATCCTACGAGCTATGGTAAGGATTGAAACCAAGTGTCAAACACCTCTGGGTGTGGTGGTGTATTGCATACACTTTTGTGCATCCGGCAAAACGTACTGATGAAAAATATGGTCCCAAAGCGGAGAAGGTGATCTTTGTCGGATATACGCAAACGACGAAGCAATACCGACTCTACAACCCCACGACCAAGAAGCTGAATACATTGCGAGATGTAGTATTCCATGAGGATACATCATACTTCAAACCAGCGGATCAGAAGATTTTTCTCCCGTTTGCGCAAGAGTCGAAAAATGAAATATATCCCCCATACTCCTGTGAAGATGATGGGGAAGAAATACCACCACCACCACCACCACCCTAGGCAGCGACCGAAGCAGCAGGCCTGTCCGCTGGTAAGAGGCGAGCAACAACAAGAGAAAGTTTGGTGAAGCTTATCGATACGGAGATGCAGAATACTACCACGATCAGCCCGTATTAGAATATTCGAGAGGGACCAATGAGGAGATGGGCACAAGGAAGAGAAGAGTGTCAATCTGGAGAGAGTGTAGCTACGGGGCAGAGTAAAAGCCAAAGAAGTAATAGAAGAGGAGGAGAAGCGGATCTAGCCAATCAGGGAATTGACTATGTGTATATGGTCGCCGACGGACCAACCTCGATTTCAGCAGGCCTAAAGAGTGATAAGCAGATGTAGTGGATCGACGCCATCAACTCTCAGTTAGAGTCGCTAGAAGAGCATGATACGTGGGTAATCGTCCCTGGCGGGGGAGAGATGGAAAGTCTACGGACAATTTCCTCACATATGGTTTTCCAAGAAAAATTAAGTGAAGACGGACAGGTTGCACGCAACAAAGCACGTCTAGTTGCCCATGAATTCAGACAACGTCCTGACGTAGACTTTATTGAAACATCTAGCCCCACGATTTCGTTCCCCGCACTTCGAATGGTTTTATCGAAAGCCGCTGCGGAGGATAAGGAAATCGTATAGCACAACCTCGTTACAGCATTTCTCAATAGCGAGATACACAAATTGATCCATTTACAGCTGCCAAAGGAATTTGGAGTGTCCCATGAAGGAAGGATAGTACTCAACGAGGAATATAATGGTGACAAGAGTGGGACAGGAATCGCGAACGTGGTAGTTCTGCTGAAGAAAAGTCTCTATAGTCTGAAGCAAGCGGGAAGTAACTGGTACAACACGCGTGAGTCTCATCAGAAGGAGGAACTGGGAAGGAAGAGTTACAGATATGAAGCCGGCATCAACACAATGGACTCCGGAGCAACTATCATTGTATGGGTTGACGATATGCTACTTATAGGGACAGGGAAGAAGTCAACTGGATGAAGACGGCGATCAGCAAGAGGTTTACGATAAAGGATCTGGGAAACGTGAAATTTTTTCTAAGTATGCTAGTGGAGCGAAACAGAGCACAACGAAAGATCTACCTAAGCCAAGGAGCATATCTTGAGAAAGTTCTTAAAAGGTTCAAGATGGAGAATTGCAAATGGACTGCGGCGCCCATGGATCCCAAATGCAAAGTTAACAATCGACAGGAGGAGGAGGAGAAAGCAGAACTACATATATACCAGGTGGCGGTCGGATGCCTTACCTGGGAAGCAATAACAACGAGTCAATATATTGCCGATGCGTGCGCAATAGTCAGTCGTTTGTCGTCTGATCCCTTCCAGCAACACTGGACCGCCGTAAAGCGAATCCTACGTTATCTACAACAAACACACGCACAACGGATATGTCTTAGAAGGAATAGCAAGTGGGTCACATGGGGAGTCAGCAGAAGCTACGAGGATGCCACAATTTTAGTCTATGCGGATGCCGATTTCGGTGCAGAAATTGACGGCATGTGATGTACGAGTGGCTTCGTTATCCTGGATCTGTAGGAAACGATTATTCACAGGAAGTCACAGAGGCAGAAGACAGTGGCAAAATCGATTGCAGATGCTGAGTTTAACGTAACAGCCCAGGCAGTGGAGGAAGCAATGTGGCTTCAAAAGCTTATGGCGTCACTTCAAGGAAATGAAAGCGAAAGTGAAACAGAGTTTGGAGAAGCACCACTTATATCTTTGTTTTACGATAACCTCGCATGTATAGCCAGCCTGGGGAATGGTCAATTCTAGCCTTCAACCCGCCATGTGGGTGTAAAGTTCTACTGGCTACGGGAATTAGTAAGCAGCGGAGAGGTGGAGATCTCTTATATCATGACCAACGAGATGGTCGCAGATGGGCTCACTAAAGGACTAGTGCAGGGAAAACACCAAGCTTTTCATTCAGATATTATCTCTTTCTACCTAATGTATCTGGATGTCATGTTTACGGAGGTGGAGATGTATGTTTTACCTACTTGTCACAAATGTTTTGTTTTATTCTTTTTTATTTTTATTTTTATTTTTTCATCAAGGATGTACGAGGGGAATAAGGGGAGTGATGGAGTAACCCCATCGTGGGATATCATGTTAGGGCACACAGATGAGAGTGGAGCTATTACCACCAGGGTGACTGGGCTATCAGGTGTTTGTCAGGGACCGACACAAACTGTACTTACTCCAAGCTCTGTTCCTTTCATCCGATATTGTTCTATTAATCATCAATCAATCACTGTGGTTAACTAGCTTTGCTATCGCACACATTGCTCCAGTCTTTACAAGAGCTCGCCTCACGGTATCATTGGTACAGTTATTGTTACGGGGTAGCCAATTCGGTCCTGATGAATTGACTAGCACGTGCTCATATGGAGCAAATCGGAGAACTGTCAGGAAACCTGAGGAACAAGTAAGGTTTAGATAAAAGGGGTTCCCAAAGGCTTTATAACTTGTTAACTTAATAACTGAATATATTATTA
The DNA here is from genome assembly GCA_003316355.1 of Tuber calosporum. Taxonomy (NCBI): domain Eukaryota; kingdom Fungi; phylum Ascomycota; class Pezizomycetes; order Pezizales; family Tuberaceae; genus Tuber; species Tuber calosporum. The sequence continues at coordinate 141,844 of QFET01004239.1, forward strand.
AGGTCTCTTCTCCGTTGCTTCATGATCCCTTTACTACGGTGGACTGTTAATTATTTATACACTTTTCCGAGTACTTAGGTTGGCCATATAAAAGTAGTATCCTTGGAAACTTCGGCCATGGTCTAAACAGTGCGAACATTGTTTGACCGTGAAGATGTATGACCCCACTAAAGCAAATGATCCCTCTGACTATCTATTTGTCTGAAGGTGTCAAGCACACCACCAGCTGATAGCCTTCGATCTCTTTGCCAAATGAACTAAGTTCAAATTGATGGCGACCAGTTGCGAACATCATACGGAATACCAGGTGATCAGTCTGGATGGCTGTCCTTCCTGTATATATGCACTCATCTGCCGATGTATTCGGATTATCAAGAATGCAGAATACGTAATATATGCACGTGGATAAATTGCTCAGTCATCTTTCACTGAGGATGAGTAGTTCTGGATACGCTCCTACTTCTTGCCAGTGTGGGTTGTAGTCAATATAATCACCTCCAGGCACTATATACCATCACATCTTTAGACTCGAAAGTATAGTACCATATCCCATATGTGTAACATCAACTCCCCTTTCCTAAGCTTCGTCTCGAAGCAATTCTTCGTTTTAGTACTGCTTCCGGTAGGGGTAAAAAACCCTCGGCGATAACTTGGCCATAGCAGGAAAAACATTTCCGTAGATACTACCTAGACCATCTTGGTCATTGCCGGATTTTCCCTGTAAAAATGTTCAATCAATTGTTGAGCATGCTTTAAGTGCTATGGTGGTTCCCTGGTGTTCTACTCTTCGGAACACTTTTTCCACTTGACAAAGTATCGAAGTGCTTGGATCGTTCGTGAACGTCCTCTGAATCTTCGCTCAAAAGAGATTATTTCACTGTTAATTATTTATTCCCCTTCCCGTTCAAGCTCACCTTCAACTTCTTCTGGTGCAAGAGGTGGTTGTTCTCGGCCAGGTCAAACTGATTTTGGGTATGGCTCGAGTAGCGATACATGGAATACCGGATGGATTTTCCATCGCTCTGATATTTCCAATTTGTAGGCAAGGTTTCCTCTTTGCTCTAGGATTTTGACCAGGCCATATAATTTTGGCGGTAACTTCTTGGACGGTCTCTTGCTGCGAATATTCCTTACGTTAAGCATAACCAAGGGGCCAATTTTGAGGTTTGGTTGACTCCGAGCGTTGCGGTCATAGTACTCGTTCATCCCTTCACGAGTCTTCACAAGGGATTCCTTTGCCTTGTCATATATTGGTTTCATCCTGTGAGCATACATAGTTGCTCCCGGATTCTGAGCGTCTCGCTCCTTCATCCCTTCTGTTTGAGGATGGTAACCATAATTTGTGAAGAAAGGAGTTATTCCATGTGCGCTTGTTACCAAGTTGTCATATGCATACTCGGCTAATGGCAGTAGATGGTACCAGTTATCCTGATCGTAGTTGACAAATATTCGAAGGTAGCGTCCCAGCACTTGGTTGACTCTTTCCGTCTGTCCATCAGTTTTAGGATGGTAAGCTGTAGACCTCTTTCCTTTGATGCTTAATGAGTTGCACAATGATTCCCAAAATTCTCCTACAAACTTTGCATCCATGTCGGAAATGATTTCTGTTGGTAACCCATGAAGATTCCAAACTTCTTTGATGAATGCTTCAGCAACGTCCTTTGCGGTCGCGTTTTCTTATAAGCCAATAAAGTATGCCATTTTGGTGAACTGGTCGACTACAAATATGATCTGGGTGTATCCTGTAGATTAGGGAAGTTGTGTGATAAAATCTACCAGGGTACATGCCCAAGGAGCACATGGGACCTGTAGTGGTTTTAACATCCCAAAGCGTGCATGTCTTTGTGCCGTAGCCTTTTGGCACTCAGTACAGGATCGCACATAGTCGTTTATTCAGTTCGCGATTCCTTTCCAGTAAAAGTCTCTTGTGATAATTTCATGAGTCTTTTCTTGACTGAAATATCCAGCGATCTTACAGTCGTGACAGCTTGGTGCAATATCTGTTTGCAGGTGTTTGTTTTGCGGAACATATATGCATTCTTTATCGTAGAGAATTCAGTCTGTTAGGGACCATTGTTTCGGCATTTCTTTGCCATCATTCCGTAAACTTTCTGGTTATTTCTTTCAGTCTAGCCAATCTGGATCGTCGTTTGCCATATCTCTTACCCGTTCTAAGAATTTTATATCAAATTTCTAGACTTTGCACTTTGCAATTATTGCATTGGACTTTAGTATTTTTCCTTTAGTGTATATCGAGTGTGAGGTAATGTCTGAGAAGACCAAATATTCGTGATTTCCGTCAAAATATAGGAAACATAATTGTGGTTGGTTTTTTTCCAACCGTATATCCGAACTGCCAAACCCTTGGCTTGCTCATTCACTTTCATTTAACTCCATAACCTCATGTAGTTCTCTCTCATCAACCCTTTCCACAATCATCTGGGCTATCCGGACTCCTGTGTGTACCTGAAAAGGATTGACAGTAGTGTTGACCAGGAGGATCTTAACCTCTACTCTATAGTCCGCATCCACTACTCCGGCTCCAATGGAAATACCAAGCTTGACTGCTAATCCACTACAGGGTGCAATACGTGCATATGTTCAAATTGGTAATCCGATAGCCAATCCTGTCCCATTTAGCACTTTCCCATTCGCAGGAACAAGGTTGTTTTCGGTACTGTATAGGCCATTACCGGCGGCTAGCTTCGAACCTCGAGTCGTGATTCTTGCTTCCTGATGAAGTCTTTTATTCCTTATCATATTGTTCTGTTCCTTTTGAGTCAACTGCTGACTGAGGTGTTCGGAGTTTTCTTTTCCCCATATAACTGAGACAACTAAGTTTCAGTTATTCTGCAGGTTTTCAAAGTGATGAGACAGAAGTATAGCCTGCTTGGAATGATCAGCTCCCTCCTCAAGGAGGTACTCTTGCCGCCTGCTTAAAGCATCCGGTTTGCCCGCTCTGGTTCTAGGTTGATAAACAATTTTAAAGTTAAAATCAGAAAGCTTCTGAGCGCAGCGAATTTGTCTTGCCAACCACGCCTTTGTTGTGAGAAAATATTGTAGGTTTTGATGATTGGTGTATATGGTGAACAGTTCATTGGTCCCAGCAAGATAGTGTCGCCATTGTTCCAACGCAACTAATATTGCCAACAACTCCTTGTCATGAATGTCATAATTGCGTTCAGCAGGTGTCAACTTTCGAGAATGGAAAGCGACAGGCTGTAGTTATTTGACCAAATATAGAGAAAGGACACATCCAAGAGCGTAATCGGTAGCATCTGTTTCCACTACTGTTTTCCTGTCCGGATGGAAATGAAATAATATCGAAGTTGTGATAAACCAACGCTTGAGCTCCTCAAACGCTTGCTGTTGCTTTTCACCCCAAGAAAAATCTTGCGGGTTACTTTTAAGCAAATGAGTGATTGGCGCGCATTGTGCATAGAAATTCATTATAAACCGCCGGTAGAGGTTGGCGAAGCCGATAAATATTTGATATTCTTTTAGCGAGGTGGGTGGTTTCCAGACCTTGATTGATTCCACCTTTCTGTCGCTCATAGTGACTCGGTCAACTGGCACAATATACCCTCGGAACTCAACTGATGTGACATGGAAGGTGTTTTTCTTAATTGAGATGGCCATTGTGTATTCTCGCAGTCTTTCTAAGACTCTCCTAACTAATATGACATGATCCTTCTCAGATTTAGAGTATATAAGTATATCATCAATGTATACTACTACTCCTTCATCAAGGAAGCCTTTCAGGATCTTGGTCATTATTGATTAGAGGGTGGCTACTGCATTTACCAGACCAAAAGGCCTGAGATTATATTCCTATAAGCCGTATCGCGTGCAAAAAGCTGTTCTCCATTCATCGCCCTTCCCTATGCCAATCTTGTGGTAACCGTTCTTTAGAGTCAACTTGGTGAAAATAGTGGCTCCTTCCACAGGGTCGCCTAGTTCCGTCATAAGGGGTAGTGGATATTTGTTGTGGATAGTGACTTTGTTTAGTCCTTGTTAGTCAACTACCAACCTAAGACATATATCAGGTTTTGGCACAAGAAGTATTGGTGCTCCGGCAGGTAATTAGCTGAGGGAAAGTTTTCCTTGTGTTAATATATCATCCAGATATGTTCATAGTGCTATTATTTTCTTTTCTGATAGGGGATAAATTGGTCTCCAAGGAGGTTGGAAATCTGGTTTGAGTTCAATAGCATGTCGAAGGTCTGATTATCCAGTAGTTTCTCCGCAGTTGATGTGTAGAAATGGTCTTTGTAGTTATGGTATTGCGCGGGTAGTATGTCAAGGATTATTTCTGCCTCATCATCTACTCTTGCAACTCTTCCAATAACGACTGCCTCTGGATCTTCCTGAACCTGCTCATCCCACTGGATTGATATACCTTCATCCTCTGGAAAGAGGTGAAGCATACATCCCTGAGCTTCGAACCTCCAGCTTTCTGAGTCTTGAATTTCGGTTATAGGAAGTTCATCATTCCACCACCTAACTGGAATTATTATTCCATAATTTCCTGTTAGTGCCATCTCGCACACAATCATTGATATGTGTTTATTTTTCCCAATTTCCAGGTAAAGGGGAAGTGTGAAATCCCTTCCGGTAGATAATTCGTTTCGTGTAAAACCCAATATGGGTATCAAATCCTCACGGGACTTGTAAGGAATATTCAATTCCTTGATTAAATTTTCGTGTATAACAAAGATTTGGATCCAGAGTCTAATAAAACTCATATGCAATATCGTTTCCCGAACACATAGATATGTGCGGTTCCTTCTGGACATTGGTAGCATTTTGGTTCTTCGTATCTGAGCTTCTGTAGCTTATGCGATGTTGTTATCTCCGTTCGTCCTCGCTTAGAAGACATTATGGTTGTATAGCTTGTGTGTTCGTGACAATGCCAGCATTGTTTCGACCATAGAGGTCTCCTCAGACTAATTAAACAAATTGTTAATTATTAAGATTCTGGGCAGCCCACTATGAGAGATCTTTACCCCCTGCCAAGGGGCTCCCAAAAAATTAAAACCCCTGTCAATAGGGGAGAGACCAGTAAAACACCATAAAAAATGCAATAAAAAATTATACTTCTCTGCCTTTTGTGTAGGCTAATACCCTAAAGGAGTAATAATTTTGGAAAATAAATTATATTTTCGAAAATAGTAGAAAATTCCGAATTTTTAATATTTCCTCCGAAAGCGGTAATAATTGCACATAATTAGCAGTATGGTTAGTTGCTATAGGGACCTTTGTTGTTGTAGTTGTTGTTATTGGTTTTTGTTGCCACAACACCCTCAAGTTAATCAAGGCAATATCAAGATATTTCCCAGAAGACTTTACAGCTGTTCAGCTATGGTTGACTAGTAAAATGAGCCTGGCCCGTTCATTTTGTGCGCAGGGTCCTGCGTTCAATCCACCATTCTGACGCATTAAACAATGGTAACTTGTACATGAGGCATCTAGCGCTAGATCGGACCGTGGAGTCACCCCAGCACCTGCCCAGCACTTCCCGAGTGTCTAAAAACGGGAAGCACGTTCAAGTGCCTAAAAAGGAGATCCTTCTTCCGAAGAAGTAAAAAGCATGAACCTAAAATTAGAACCAATCAGAGGGAAAATAAGAAAATTTACCGAGATCTCCCTGCCGGGGGAGGTCTCATCCTTCGGTCGCCTGAATCCAATAAGTTGAAGCATACTACGCCACGACGGTTCCCTACATGCAAACATGGACCTGCAGGCAAATTTTAGTAAAGAATTTTTGAATTCTTTTTTATCGTCGGTGACCTTTTTGTTGTGATCTTCAGCACCCTAAACCTGAGGGTTCCTAGTTTCGATTCCTGTCGCTATTGCTAGTGCTCCGAATACCTAATCGCTGTCACCATTTGTGCCTTTAGGACATTTCTGTGTCCGATAATTCCCATAACCGAGGTGCTGGTTTACTCTGAATCTGGTTCACCTTTAGCTGTAATGTTCTTACAGCGAGAGCAGCCACCTGTAGTTACCGGGAAAAGTCTGGTCGGTCCTTTGTTGGTTGCTACGCGAAAGCTCTTGCTACCACTATGTCCTTGCGACATTTCCGCAAAGTATGGTTGTTGAGGCCACAGCGACTGCAAACCTTGTATCTTTCGCTTATCCACAACGTCTTGAGGGATTCCTTCATGAGTATTCTTCCAGTCCGTATGCTCATCCTTATTATGGATCTTCCATTCTTTTCCGATTGTTTTCCTTTAGCTGACTTCCATCGGTTAGGATTGTTTTTATGTTTCTGGTCCGTGTATCCGTGTTTGGTGTTGTACCCTTTTGCTGTAGCATCGCGTGTTCGCTTGGATGCTCCACTGTTTGAGGGCTCACCTTTGGATAGTTTCCGCCATTACAGAAATTACTCTTCTTGTCTGCCAACTTCCCGTATGGTTTCCATCCATTCCTCATCTGAGGAAAACTTTAGATGAGATAACCAGCTTAGAATTTCATCTGGAAGTTTGCTTTCCACCTGTACCCTCCAACTAATTCCGGTGAGACCGGCCTTGATGTTGAGATTTTCAAGAAGTAGAAGATAGGTGTTGATTTTACCCTTATAGACTACCTTAGTCATTTCTACTTGAGCTCGTGGTTCCTCCTCGATGCGGATATATCGCTTGGTAATTTCTTGTCGAAAGCATTCCCATGTGGAATAGTCTGGGTCTCGGGTATATCCTCCTAATCGACCCCTTACCTTCCAGTATTTCTCGGAGCAGGGTGCCACTTTGTTCACCTTTGTTTTCCCCAAGGCAAAAACTATTTGGTGTACATGATTTTCCCACTGTGTAGGATTGCGATTGAAATGGTCTTCACAGGCTGTCAACCAGTTTCGAACATCTTGGTTTTCATTTCCTTCGAAGAAGTAGGGTGACTCCGCTATTAGCTTTCATGGTCGGGAGAGTCCACCGATACGTTCTAAGAAAGCCATAGTTAACCTGTCCTCGGGTACATCGTGTCTGGGAATAGACGTTAAACGGGAAGCGCGGTCTGGCCTGCACCCTTTCTACCCCGTCCATCCTCTCTATCACTAGCGGGCCCATCATCTTCTGGGTCAGGGGCATCACCAAGGTTACCTGGTGGTGGTGGCGATAGTAGGTTATTTCCTGCGCGGTCAATTCCTTTTCCTTTATCCTTCCATGGAGTTGATGCTGATTCCTTCGTAGGAATAGTACCTGTATAGTGGTACCATTGTGGGTCCTCGGTCAGACGGTCCTGGATTACCAACTCTAGGTCCATACTGTGTTGGTGCAGATGTCTTTCAGTTAATAGAAGTACCAGAGCATCTAGATAGGCCTTCATACCCGCACTCTCTTCTCGTTGCTGTTGATCAGCAATTTCTATTTGTTCCTTCATCCTTCTGGTCCATTCCTGTTCCTGTTGGTTCAACTTAGTATTGAGTTACATTAGTGCCTTTTCCAAGTTTCGCTCCCTTGTTTCTGAGACTTAGGCCTGTTGTCTTTCTTGAGCCTGTTAGTGTAATGGGGGCACCCTATAGAAAGATGGATCCTAAGGTTGCCACCGCACCAAAAGACTCAACGCAAAGTTCACAGAAGGTAAAGATAAAAATAATTGAATCAAAAGATAAAACTTAATATCGTTAAGCCAGAGCTTCACTCAATTCAAGTCTTCTCAAGGGGATAGTTGGTTATCAAAGTAGAGTGCCGTTCGCATTTACTTAAATAGTATTATAAAGCCAACGACACCCATCCCTACTCCGACCGTTAAGAGAGCTCCCTTCTCCACTCAGGGATCATCTGACACATGGCCCTTCCGGAATTAACTTCAGGGCCTGTGGATCGCTCGGATAAGTTGAGTCCGTTCAATCATAGAGGTTTTCTGCAATGCATTTTGATTTTGCCTTCAGGAGAGAAAAACCGTTACGATCGCCGTCTTGTCAATGGCCAACTGACAATCCGACTTTGGACCCAAACCTAGGTATGAGACTCAGTAGCCCTATGGCCTTTTCCGTCTATGCAAGCACTGCAGTCAACTGTGTCTACTTGGCCTATCGGCAGCTTTTCTTGTGACTGCATAGCTCCCCGGTAAGTGTCTTCTCTGAGTTGGCTAAATGGCGCTACCTATAGCCAACCGTTCAGGTATCACCTTAGCCGTGATAAGACTAAATGCCTTTTAGAGTCCTGTAACGTCCCTCAGTAATGGTATAGCGCCTGGGCTACCGCTGTGTAAGTAGTAGAGTTTTATCCGGACAAACTTCCGTTTATCCCCCACTCTCAGATAGCTATTTCGGGGGACACCCATACCTCCCATAGGGATTATAGGCACCTAGAGTACCCTAGGAAGGCCATCTGATGTTAATACCAACAACTTCCCCATGTCGGCCGTCGCTCACCCCTATATATATCCTGCGGACAGCATCTGGTCGGAAGGAAGGCAGTGATGTATACGGGGTTCCGCTGCCACCTATGATTTCTCAGTTTTGTTAGGCTTTTACCAACTGTCAACCTTTCCAACCCGTCGCAAGGGGCGAATGTGGGAGCCGCAAGGGGGTGTTGGACGCGCCAAAATGACTCCAACGACCCTGGAGTACTTGTAGTAGGATTTCGCGTCTCGCGTAACGTTAGGGGTGGGTAACTTGAGGTCCACGATTTCACCCGCAATCCCCAAGGTAGGGTAACAGGGCCCTATCATGGTGCAAATCGCTGCGGAAGTCTGTATAACACCCCTTTGCGTAACCAGAAGGTTCCGCGTAACTGACCTATTTGTTACACGCGATTCCAGGAGCCAGAAACACCTGGTTACATGAATGTAGCACGCCCTGCGGCGTCTGCACTGCTTACCATGTTTTCCTAGGGCTCCCTGTTACCCTGCTAAGTGGTTACCCTGCCTAACTGGGGAGATAGGTTACCCTATCTAAAGGGTTACCCTGCCTAACCATGCTTCCGGGTTACCCTACTCAAGAGGGTTACCCTGGCTGACTGTAGCTCCGGGTTACCATGTCTAGCAGGGTTACCCTACCTAAGTGTGCACCTAGGTTACCCGGCCTTGCGGGGTTACCCTATCTAACTTGGTACCTAGGTACCCTTTCTTCACGAAAGGTACTTATGGTTGCTATGTTACTTTGCAGGTGTCTGGTACCATTCCTGTCCACGTCCTAGTAGGACCGCTGGCTGGGCCAAGGTTCGGTAAGCTATACAAACTGATCTAGGGGTCGTTACACTACTCCCCTCTTCTATAAGTCTGTCCTCAGACTTAGTTTTCTTGTGTGGGATGATTTGTTCCCACTTATCCCCCTTTCAGGTACTTTTCATACACAGTGATCCCTTGGCTTAGCAGGATACCGGTCCTGAAGGCGCAGCAATGCCTCGCCTGCGGTTCCTTCCAACATCTCAAACGGCTCCCATGAATTTTCTTCACTGCCATACCCTTTCCAGGACACCAAGTATTGTTTAAACCGGTGTGGGAATGTTGCTTTCATACTTCCATACCACCGGCCCACTACTATAACTCTTACTATATAGCCGGGCTCCGAATCAACGATGTCAGGTTCCGATATGGCTTTAGCAGGTCTACCTACCAGATCCTCACGGTAAGGTTCCAGAAGTCCCACATTGAAGACCGGATGGATTGTCCACCTTGCAGCCAGCTGTAGCTCATAAGGACGTGAACCTATTTTCCTCTTAATTACAAAAGGTCTAAATCTCTTGTAGTCTAGTTTCTCTATAGGTCGCTTAGTGCGAATGTTACTTCGGTCCAACATAACACGGTCTGCCTTCTTAGCTCTGCCTTGGACAACATCCTCCAGGGTGACATACTCCGGTGATGGAAGAGGCCTCTGGTCATGCCATTTCCGCTGTCGTTCTTGGGCCCTTTATAATGTTTGTGGAATGTCTTGCCATATACCCTCCCAATCCTTGACAACAAGTTCACAGTTTGGGTGTATACTTTGATGTTCAGACACGGCCCCAAAACAATTGGTCCCAGGTACAAACCCGTAGTTCGCCACGAAGGGTGATACCTTCGACAACTCGGATACTGACATATTGTATGCGTGCTCCGCTAAGGGTAGCAGTGCAGCCCAATCGTCTTGCTGGTAGGAACAGTAACTTCTTAGGTACTGTTCCAAGGTCTGATTAACCCTCTCAGTTTGCCCATCAGTTTCCGGATGGAAGGCTGTCGATACATTGAGTTTGACTTGTAGTAGATCCATGAGACTCATCCAAAACTTGGAGGTGAAACGGGTATCGCGATCAGAAATGACCGATCCTGTGAGCCCATGCAGTCCCAAATCGCCTTCAGAAATATAAGCGCAAGTTCCTTTATGGGCACCTCAGTTGCTAAAGGGATAAAGTGAGCCATCATGGAGAATCTATCCACTATGACCCAAATCTTTGTATATCCCACAGAGAATGGCAATGCTACAATGAAGTCCATGGAAATAGCATTCCAAGGTCTCATCGGAACTTCAATAGGCTCAAGCAACCCAAACTTCTTATGCAGGATCGTTTTGCTTCTTTGGCTTACATCACAGGTCCGAACATAGTCAGTGATGTTTTCCTCCATTCGAAGGCCAGTAGAAGTTTGCCTTAACTCGTGCTATTGTCTTGTATGTTCCAAAGTGTCCAGCGATGCGTGAATCATGTTCTGCTTCCATGATTGTTCGCTTAAGTCCCACGTCTTTCCGAACATACCACCGAATCTTGTAGTTGAGAAGGTCCTTTTCCACATCGCAATGGGCATCCACAGTCTTACTTTTGTTAACCACTGTCTTCAGGACTACCAGGTACGCTTGATATAGTTTCAGAGAAGCACGCAAAGCTGTCAGAAACCCAGACTGCAGGCGAAACCCTTGACAAGTAAGTAGCATCTGTGGGCGCGGCAGGTCTCGTTCTTGCTGTATGTGCCACTGCCCAGGCCGAAAACATGTTTTTGGTAGAGGATCACTCACCCCTTCCTGGCGGTAGTCCCTACGCCACGATAACGCATCTGCCTTCTCATTAAGACGGCCTTCTCGGTACACCAACTTGAAGTTAAACGGCTGTAGGAATTCCGCCCAGCGGTGTTGCCTCCGGTTTAGGACTTTGGTACTATTAAAGTACACCAGATTCTTGTGGTCTGTATATACCACAATCTGGTCCTCCACCGAGTGCAACAGGAGATGATATTCCTCGAAAGCTGCGACGATCACCGTCATCTTGTTATCGTGAACATCGTAGTTCACCTCCGCAGGCAGGAACTTCCTACTGTGACAGGCCACTGGCTGCCATTTCTGGTAATCACATAATTGGGATAGCACCGCACCCAATGCGAAATCACTGGCGTCGGTCACAACTTAGTGGGAATAGAGCCATCAACGTGTGTCAGGATGGGACCAGTGGTGAACAACTCTTTTAGATGTTCAAATGACCGCTCACAAGCGGGTGACCAGTCCCACTTTACATCCTTCTTGGTCAGATCTGTTATAGGTTTTGCCATTTTGCTAAACCCGTTGATGAATCAACGATAGAAGTTCGCAAAGCCCATGAAGCATTGAACGTCAGTTACGTTCTGAGGAGTCTTCCAAGCCTTGATCTCCTCTACCTTACGAGTCGTCATAGATATCCCATGTTCAGATATCTTATACCCTAGGAATTCAACTTCACTTTAGTGGAAGGTGGACTTCTTTATGCTAACGCAAAGACCTGCTTTGCGCAGTCTCTCCATTACCTGACGAACTAACGAAACATGTTCTTCGATCGTCTTTGAGTATATCAAGATGTCATCCATATAGGCGATGACTGCTGCATCAAGCATATCCCTGAATACGCTATTGATCATACTCTGCAAGGTAGATGGTGCGTTGCATAGCCCAAACGGCATTACCGTATACTCGTACAGTCCATAACGACTGTTACATGGCAGTTTTCCATTCTTCACCCGGTGCCAGCCGGATAAGATAATAGCCGTTTTTCAGGTCCAAATTAGTGAACACTGTGGCTTTTCCGAGCCTATCTCGTAGCTCGTTCATCAAAGGTAAAGGATACATGTTCTTAATAGTTATCTTATTAAGCCCTCGATAGTCGATACATAACCGAAGCGTTCCATCAAGCTTCGGCACAAAGAGGATAGGGGCTATGGCGGACGATGTAGAACGCCGGATCTTCCCTTGTTCCTCCATATCCCGGATGTAGTCATATAGTACATCTAATTCTCGCTTAGAGAGGGGATATATGGGCCCCGTTGGCGGTTTGGCCCCTGGCTCGAGTTCAATCCTGTGATCAAACTCAGTATGCCGGGGAAGGGAAGTTATATTTTCCTGACTTAAAATATCTGCATAATCCCTATATTCCGGTAGTAGGCTGACTCTAAGGTTCTTGCCATCTTCTCCAGTATATATTGCCATACGCAAATGGTATACCTGACTACTGTCCTCGGCTAGGAGTTCTTCACTGGTAATGAACTCCTTTGGTCGCTTAGCGACAAGACAGTTTGTCTTACAGGATTCTAAACGCCACTTCAGAATAACAGTTTCCCAGTCAATATCGGGATTGTGGTCTTTCAACCACGACATCGGAAGATAGCCATCTACCTTGGTGTTCGGCATATCCGCAAGTTCGAACCTTATATCATTCACATGGTCGCCTATCTTCATTCTCACCATCATGGTGTTATGTTCCCCGGACCCTGGAATCTGGTTGCCACTTGCATCAGAGTTTGGTGTCGGATGTTTCCGACAGATACATGGTAATTGGGCTTTCTTTACCCACGTGCTACTTAGCACGGCACCTGTAGCGCCACTGTCCAACAAAAGTAAGGCTTCCTTACTATTTCCATACTTCTTGAAATTCCAGTCCAAGCGAACTTTCACGTGTATTGACCTAGTGTGGGTCGGCGGGCCAACTAGCCGCGGCCGCTTAGCGGGACTTTCTTCGCTAAACGATTTTGTTCGCTTAAGCGTCATAATGTATCTCTCGTATATAATAAAGTGTGGGTGTTTACCATCACGCCAGCGAGATTTCGGGTATTTAACCCTCCACAGCTAAACTTGTAAATAAGTTCAATTGCTTAATCAAGTCCTGCCTGATTGATATACATAAGTGAAATAAAACCAATGAAACCAGACCATCTCTATCGGTCTTCCCCAAGGAAAGCAAACAACATAGGAAATAAGAAATTAACCCTTGCAAAACCTTAACAAACTAAAACCCGTAATGCCACCTTGTCCTGATAGTGGCTGATCAACCTTGTTCTTTTGTAAGGGTGAGGGGACTCACCTAGTCAAATTTCCCTTTCCTTCTACCCGCATCCTCCGCGCCTTAATGCAAAGAGTGGTAGTCAGCTTTCTAGTTTCTCAGACACTGCCTAAAGGGCTTACCTAATTACTTACATCGGTATCAACCTCGAAAATCAGAGGGGAGCTGCAGACCTCAGTAACCCTTTTGACAACAGGGGGTGGAGCCTCAATGTGACGGTGTTTAGATACCGTAGGTGCTAAATGCTCAGCCTCAGAAGCAGACCGCTTATGGGAGGGTTTGATAGATTGCACTACGGGTTCGGGAGTAGTATACTGTTTCGAAAAGTGACTCTCGGTTCCATATCGCGAACATGGCTTTAACCGACGGCGTTTGTCAATCAGAGTAGTCGGAATATTCCGATGTTTGATTTCATAGTCTGATTTCTTAACCCGGAAGGGGTTGGTCGTGCTCGCTTGAGGCCGGGGATTTCGGTTCCCTGGGCCTCGCTCCTTCTTTCGTTGTCGCTTAGCGACCGTGGACCTGTCATCTCCGCGTTCGTGGGTGGTAGGCTTTTCCTTAACAACCGTTCTGTTGAAGGATGCAACGTCTTCCAGTTGATGGCTGGTGTTGCGAAGCAGGTTTAGGTAATCGAGGTATGCTTGTGGGTGTGGAGTTTTCACACCCCAAGCATTTCGCGATACGGTGGTCATACCAATGCTGGCCTTGTTCTTCACTACTACTGCGTCATAATGCAACTCACTGGCTAAGCGAATGAGTTCATCGACAAATTGGTCTACCTTTCCTGGCTTCATAGCCAAAACATTCCACTCACGAAGAGCACGATCCCGATCTGAGTGACCGCTGAAACTGGACTCGAGGCGTTTTCGGAAGCCTCCCCAAGTGCGCAACTCATTGCTTGGGTTAAAGGTCACTCCTGCTCATTGAGTGGCATCCTGACTAATGTGCACATGATGCTGTTGTACCATGTCTTTGCGGCCCCTTTAAGATGCGCGATGATCAGGCTGACTTTATCCATCTTAGACAGCTTACAGTGTCGATAATAGTCAAACCTAATCTCCGCATCCTGGATGAATTGCTGAGTGTCATGTGGGTCTCCATTGAACCCCTTGATCCCCAATTTCTCTGGCTTCTTCTGCCGAGTATGGGATTTCTTGTTGTACTTTCTAAGAAAGTCCGTCAAGGTTTGACACCGCTCATCATACCGTCGCTTCTTAGCAACATTCCAGCGCGACTTGTGTCGGCCCAGAAATCTGCTGAGATCGGGGAGGGAGGAGGAAGATTCGTCGCTACTGCACGAGGAGTCGGAATCACCCGGTTCTCCTGCTTCGCCGACGTTCCCACCAGCTGGTGGTTTACTACCACCATCTGCACCAGTGTTTCCACCGCGGAGTCCCAATGGTTCCTCATAACCACTAAAGCGGTCCTCCGACCTTTCGTGACTGGCTTCTGGGAGAGAAGCTTCCACAGGGTAAAACAGTCTTGTGGGAGGTACAGGGGATGGAGGACCTTTAGCAGCAAGGACCTTACCCACTCCCCTGTGAACTAACTGTTGGAAGCGGGGGCAAGCTCCAACATCGGTATGGTCTTCTGAACCACAGAAACGATAATGGGTCTTTCCCAACTTCGGACCTTTGGGATTTTGCATTATGGGTTCACCGGTCCCCATCGCACATGGCGGGCCACGGTGAAATGCAATATTCCCATCAGGTCTTCCCTCGATCCTACAAGTAGCAGAACATTAAGCAGTAGACAACTGCCCTTCTACCCGTGGAAACACAGTCCTCCTGGCGCTGCCCATGGGTTTGGCTGGAGCCGGCGGTACTGCCGGAAGGACAAGCAGTGCCGGATTTTGGGTGTGACTGGCAAGGGAGTTGCCTCTGCCACCGCATATGGTCGCCAGGCTTCTAAAACTATAGTTGGCGTTGATGGCTCAGGCGGAAGGGCTGCAACGCCGGTCGTGGTTTGGGGTTTTGCGGGTCTCTTGTCCTTTGTTACCCCTGCGAGGCGTGAAGACCTCCGCACCGTGCCTAAGGCAGAAGGGCTCAGAGATCGGCTGGCTAGGCGGGCTTCAACAGCGAGGGCGAAAGGTGATACTAGCGATATGCCTGGAGTGAGGCCAAGTCCCCGAGCTTCCCGGGCATGTGGCGTTAAATGCTCATGCCACGTGACATTTGCCATGGCTTCCGCAAAGTGCGGTGCAAAAATGATCGGTCCTGTGCGGACAAGGGGAAGCGGAGGAGCTTGCTCCATAATCACATCATTTTCGTAATCAATGCTGATTCCTTGACTCACAGCCCACTCCAGGGCCTTTAGGCGACCCTTCAGCGCTTGCGCTGTCATGACCTGCTGGCGATAGGCATCTTGGACCTTCTTTACCCAGTTGGTGACCATGTTGACCATTTTCTCTTGAAAATAGGTCTACTTTGCCTCCACAAGGCATTCGAGTTGGGACTTTGCTTCCACGAACCTAAGGCCTACTTCATGTAGGATGTAATTCTCTAAGACTTCGTGGGTAAAATGTTCAAAAGTAACCCCTTCAGGGACCGCCTCAGCTACCATCACAGAGGGATTGTGGGTGATGGATTCCATAAGTGCCCTAGGATGATGGACCACCATCGTCTGACATTCCTCAGGCACCTCAATGGGTGCCGCTTCAATCAACTTCGTAACCGCCTCCCAACCCAGGCACCTTAGGTCTGCGATAACATCGTAGTCCAAGAGAGGACCCGGTGTGGGAGGGATGGTAGTCCGTTGTGAACGCGTAAGAGATATTTCAGACATAATACTTTCCACCCTGGGCTCCTTGTTCCTGACAAGGTTACCAGTACTCGTAAATGTCAGAAAGGGGTCTCGAGGAGCAACAATACTCAGGAGAGAGTTAAGCGAAGAGCTTAACGATATACTGTAACGGGGGCACCCAATAGGAAGATGGATTCAAAGGTTGCGAGCTCACCAAAAGACTCCACGCAAAGTTCACAAAGGTAAAGATAAAAATAATTGAATCTAATGATAAAACTTAATATCGTTAAGCCAGAGCTTCACTCAATTCAACTCTTCTCGAGAGGATAGTTGGTTATCATTGTAGAGTGCTGTTGGCGTTTACTTAAGTAGAATTATAAAGCCAACGACACCCATATCTACTCGGCCCGTTAAGAGAGCTCCCTTCTCCACTCAGGGATCATCTGACACATGGCCCTTCCGGTATATACTTCAGGGCCTGTGGATCGCTCGGATAAGTTGAGTCCGTTCAATCATAGAGGTTTTCTGCAATGCTTTTTGATTTTGCCTGCAGGAGAGAAAAACCTTTCTGATCGCCTTCTTGTCAATGGCCAACTGACAATCCGACTTTGGACCCAAACCTAGGTATGAGACTCAGTAGCCCTATGGCTTTTTCCGTCTATGCAAGCACTGCAGTCAACTGTGTCTACTTGGCCTATCGGCAGCTTTTCTTATGACTGCCTAGCTCCCCAGGTAAGTGTCTTTACTGAGTTGGCTAAATGGCGCTACCTATTGCCAACCGTTCAGGTATCACCTTAGCCGTGATTAGACTGAATGCTTCTTAGAGTCCTGTAATGTCCCTCAGTAATGGTATAGCGCCTGGGCTACCGTTGTGTAAGTAGTAGAGTTTTATACGGACAAACTTCCATTTATCCCCGACTCTCAGATAGCTATTCCGGGGGACTCCCATACCTCCCATAGGGATTATAGGCACCTAAAGTACCATCGGAAGGCCATCTGATGTCAATACCAACAACTTGCCCAGGTCGGCCGTCGCCCACCCCTATATATATCCTGCGGACAGCATCTGGTCGTAAGGACGGCAGTGACGTATGCGGGGTTACGCTACCACCTTCAATTTTTCAGTTTTGTTAGGCTTTTACCAACGGTCACCCTTTCCAACCCGTCGCATGGGGCGAACGTGGGAGCCGCAAGGGGGTGTTGCACGCCCCAAAATCAATCCAACGACCCTGGGGTACTTGTAGTAGGATTTCGCATCTCGCGTAACGTTAGGGGAGGGTAACTTGAGGTCCACGATTTCACCCGCCATCCCCAAGGTAGGGTAACTGGTCCCTATCATGGTGCAAATCGCTGCTGAAGTCTGTGTAACGCCACTTTGCGTCACCAGAGGGTTCTGTGTAACTGACCTATTTGTTATACACAATTCCACTAGCTAGAAACACCTGGTTACACGAATGCTGCACGCTCGGCGGCGTCTACACTGCTTACCATGTTTTCCTAGGGCTCCCTGTTACCCTGCTAAGTGGTTACCCTGCCTAACTGAGGAGATGGGTTACCCTATCAAAAGGGTTATCCTGCTTAACCATGCTTCCGGGTTACCCTACTCAAGAGGGTTACCCTGCCTGACTGTAGCTCCGGGTTACCCTATCTACCGGGGTTACCCTACCTAAGTGTGCACAAGGTTACCCGGCCTTGCTTGGTTACCCTATCTAACTAGGTACCTATATACCCTACCTTCACGAAAGGTACTTATGGTTGCTATTTCACTCTGCAAGTGTCTGGTAACGTTCCTGTCCACGTCCTAGTAGGACCGCTGGCTGGGTTGAGGTTTGGTAAGCTATACCAACTGATCTAGGTGTCGTTACTGTTAGCATCGAAACTCTTCCTGATCCTAGGCACGTAACCTTTGCCGCTCACGTTCGGTGTCGCCACTCAATTGTTCTATTGCATGGCGGCCTTCCTGTATCTCATCATCATTGATAACTTCACCTCTAGCCATACGGCTTTGCATTAATTCTAGCATTATAAAACCCTGCCTGGCCTTATGTGATAGTGCAGAGATCCCTATGTAATTCTCTTCGGTACTTTCTTTCAAGGATCGGTCCAGGTGGCGTAATGCATAGACAACATTTTGCTGGAAGTCATTAGACGTATTGACAAGCTTCTTGGTTCGCTTGGCACGTTCCTTAACTCTTGATGGTGGGTGACCCAAATGAGTAATGGGGGAGCTGGTACGGCTTCGGGATGGAATTAAAGATTCTTAGGGGTAGATTCTGGGTCATCCTCTTCGATCATCCTGTAATGTACTAAAGGACTGGGGATGGTGTATCATCACGTGCCATAGCTATGGCAGCTCGCTTAGACTCCCAAATAATTCTCTTGGAGAAAATATAAACTAACTTTTAGTCTGGCCTTTAAGCCAGTGTACGGTAACAGGAGGAGAAAATAGCTTGATTTGCGGGTTTTCCGCAAGGTCCGCAACAAGCATTTTTTCAAAAAGTAGGATATAGTAGATTAATGTTTGCGTTTTGTAAATGCAGTTATTCGCCGTCTGTCTTAATTATAGATATGTTCAGTATATTTTCGCTGTATCTGAGCCAATTGTCAAAGTGCTACTGCTCGGAGGTCAAGTGCGTATTCTTCGCAGCAGATATGACAAACGTTGTCAAAGTTGAGAGGTCTGCAGTGCCAACAATGTTGGCACTGATGAAAACTTTGAGTTTCAAAGTATTCTCTGTGTATGAGAGAAAATAGAGTTGCTTTGGTGACAGGAGAATAAAAATGTAGTATTACAGGGTAGCCAATTCAGTAGTGTTGAATCGACTAGGCCGTGCTCGTATCGAGAAAATCAGAGAACTGTCAGGAAAGCTCGTTTAAAAGTATGGTTAAGATAAAAGGTGTTCTCGTAGGCTTTATAACTTGTTAACTTAATAACTGAATATATTGTTAAGGTCTCTTCTCCGTTGCTTCATGATCCCTTAACTACGGGGGACTTCTAACTAATTTATACACTTTTCCCAGTACTTTGGTTGGCCATATAAAAGAAGTATCCATGGAAATTTCGGCCATGGTCTAAACAGTGCGAACACTGTTTGACCCTGAAGATGTATGACCCCACTACAGGAAATGATCCCTCGGACTATCTATTTGTCTGTGGGTGTCAAGCACTCCACCAGTAGATAGCCTTCGATCTCTAAGCCAAATGCACTAGGTTCAAATGGATGCACCCCATTTGCGAACATCATACGGAATACCAGGTGATCAGTCTGGATGGCCGTCTTTCCTGCATATATGCACTCATGTGCAGATGCAGTCGGATTATCAAGAATGCAGATACGTAATAGATCCGCTTGGATATATTACACTGTCATCTTTGACCGAGGCTGAGTAGTTCTGGATACAATCCTACTTCCTACCAGTGTGGGTTGTAGTCAATATAGTTACCTCCCGGCACTATATACCATCACATCTTTCGACTCGAAAGTCTAGTACCATATCCTCTATGTGTCACAGTAACCTGTGACTTGAGTGTGGCATGATATACAACAACAGAGATTAGAAAGGTACTGGCAAGAAAGGGTAACTAGAAATACCAAGTAAATAATGTCATGCTGTGTACGGCCCGTCAGTCCTGCAAGGTTTTTGTAACCTGTTGTTTCATGATGTTGGAATCAAGTTCAAATAATAGTATGATTATTTGTTACTGGCCTGATATATATTGGTAGCTTTCGCAGACGCCCGCAAGGATTTAGGCTATCAAGGGATTAATTTTCCCTAACTTTAACATCCTACGAAAGGCGACAAATCATTAAAGCCAACAAGGGTCAATTTGGAGCATGTCAAGAAACTTACATCAAGATATGTGGTATTTGAATTATGTGTATTTGCACAATCTTATAGCATCAGTACGAAAATACAATACTCCATAAAGAGTATACTATGTGCATGCTTGTATGAGGAGTATTGTACTATGAAGGTATATTGGGACTAGTTCTTGTCCTAAATTAAAAAATAAAGTAGGTTTTTTTAATTTATTTATTTATTTATTTATTTCATATATTCTCAGTTAATGTAAAGGAATCTGCATGCAGTACTAGCTGTGGCAAAAATGAAATCTTAATCTCAAACAAACAAACAAAAGAAATATCAAATTCCTATCTCCCAGTCGCAACGGTACTGTCACTGCTCCCACCATGGAGGCAAATAAAGCAAGGAAAGAAAATAATCTAATTCCAAACAATATAGGGAAATTCATAACAGCGTGGTAGAATAAAAGCCAGTAAAGTAGGGCAGCCAAGCTGTGCTAGGGTGAGGGGGACCTTGCGGCGGGCATGGATAAGGGGAACCCAGTTGGGGATTCTAAAATGTAGGCCCTAAGGGCCTGTAGATGGTCCATCGAGGAACAGAGGGTGGAGCCAGGGCCTAGACTGCCAATGCCAGGGAGGTGGGGGAGGTGTATGGAGGCTTGGGCGAAATAATGGAGGATTGCATGAAACATATTCTCCTCCTCCTCTTCGCCAAATGGACAGAGGTGAAGGGGGTCATGGTCATCCCAGGATGTGAGGGCGGCCAGGCAGTTTTTACTAGACCGCATTTGCTGAAATTCTACCCGCAGTAAACTTATCCAACCACATAAAGGGGTGTGTGGACAGCCATGGTACGTAGCGGTAGTAGTGGGGTGGAGGAGCCTGCACGGTCCAGTCCTTAAGCACTAGGGTCTTAAAGGCATTTTTGAGGAAGCGATAGCTATCTGGTCATTGGGGGTGGGGTCGAATGTCTGCAGGGAGCAGGTGAGAGGAGGCCAACGGTAAGTTTCTGACCGTGGGAATAAAGGGGAACTGAATGCGAGAGAGTGAGTAAATGGGGAGGTGGTGCCTAGGGAGTAGAGGAGGTCTCTACCTGTTCCACGGTAGCGGAAGGTAGTTTTGTTTGAGACCCACGAGTGTACGACGAGAGTCGGTTCAGAAGGTAGAGCTGTCTGCAATTGGAAAGGAAGGTGGAAGCCTGACAGCAGCAGGTATGATAAGGGGTGAGGAGCAGGCAAGGCGGAGGCCCCCTATGCGCCGCTTGTGTTAATGGAGGGAGGAGATGGGAGCCAGACAGGCTTCGCAGTTTAGTATGGAGATGTGGGTGGAGAAGAAGCAGTTGGTGATCCAATGAAGCACTCTATTACAAAGAGATGTCATCTTGTAGAGGGTGACTTGGGTGGGGGAGAACAGGTTGACCCCATAGGTGAGTATTGGGAGGATTAGACTAGCTGCCAGCCAGCATAGCATGTAAGGAGAAAGGCCCAATCCCAGTAGTTAGAGTTGTTTGATGATGGAGAAGGCTGCCAGGGCAAAGGTAATGATTTTGAAGAAGTGGGTAGTAGTTTCCATGGTGGGTGTGAACCAATAGCCTAGCCAGCGTACTGATGAGGAAGGGGCAAAAAGGGATCCAATAAGTCCTATGTGAGAGGTGGAGATAGGGGAGCGATCCTTGGCTGTACGCCAGAGAATGAGCTCAGCTTTGGGGACTGAGAAGGATACCTCCAGCTTGGCTGCCCTGTAGGAAAGTAGAGAAAAAACCTGTTGAAGTAACTGAATGTTCCTTCTATAATAGACAGAAGAAACAGTAATAGAAAAATCATCAACATGGGAAAAAATTACCCCTTTGCGTATGAAAAAATATAATGGAGAAACATAAATCACAAACAAAAGTTCCGAAATCGGGGATCATTGGCGAGTTCCAACTGAAACAGGAGAAAATATTGCATGTGCTACTTGAAAGAGGAAACGGCAATGACTGTCAGACAGGAAAGAACGGACCCAAGAGGACATGTATCGAGGGATACCTCTAGAGCGGAGGAGTTGAGTTAGGCAGGAGGCTGATATGTTATCGATGCCTCCTTTAATATGGAGGACCAAGGAGGACACTCTCTTATTGGCCTGTTGGCGGAAGGGGACTTCTGGGGAGAGGGAGGTACAGGCGTCGAAGGTGCTGAGCCCAGGGAGAGAACCGAACTGTTTGGGGTTGATCAGGCCAACTGACCTGGCTATGGGGGCGAGCCAGTAGGCCATTATCCTTTCCAGGAGTTTAGAGACAGTAGCGAGGAGGACGATGATGCGAAACGAGGCAGGGCAGGAGTAGTTCACTTTGCCAGGTTTGGGGAGAATTATGCCATTAGCTCTTTTGAGGGGCAATAGATGGTATCCGAGAAGGAGGAGGAGGCATAGGAGTTGTTGACGGATGGACGGGTTGATGGCGTAAACCTCCTATCAGAACCCATATGGGACCTGGTCAGGTCCTGGGACTGAGGTGTTGTAGGATTTACTAAGTGTGCTAGAGATTTCTTTGTTGAGGAGAGAGGTGACGTCATTGTCATAATGTATGAATGAAGGTGAGGGTAGGGGAGGTTAGGGAGGAATGAAGTGATGGATGAGGCAGGTATTGATTTCCTTAGGTGTGTTGGCGTCAGGGAAGGAGGGGAACCTATCAGGTTAGTGGACGCAAGCGAGGCGTCTAGCAGTCCACATTGACTTGGTGTTGACATTAGCTAAGAATTCCTTGCAGTGTGCGGATTTGACATTCTTGATAGCCTTGATGTAAGTGTTGCGGTTTTGTTGGCAGAGTACCTGTGATTCGGGTACTTTTCTTAAGCAATGGGTCATGGCGGTGCGGTGGAAGTCTTGTCTGAAGTGGGATAGTTGCACGGACCATTTTGGGGTGGCATGGGCAGAGGAGTGTTTGGAGGGTGTTTGGCTTTTGATAAAGGAGGTGTTGGGAGCAGACATGCCTAGTTACCCATTCAAACTGTCGGTGGGGTATGTAGGGGGGAGCGGAATCTAAAAGTCTTTGAGGAGGAGGGAGAGTATGTTTCAGCTAGTCTTTGACAAGTCAGGAGATGGAGGTGGAGCTCTAAGGAGAGGGGCTGTGAAGGTGAGGTTAATGAGGAGGTAGTCAGAGCCTGTGGACTGAAGTTTGGAGTCCCATGTGTTAAAGAACGGGAGGCGATGAATGTTGGCGAATGCCAGGTCAAGAACAGCAGGTCGTGTGTTGAAGTCGAAGAGGAATTGTGTGGAGACCCCTGGAGTGTTCCGAAGGTGGAAGCCGAGCCCAGCACGGAGCTCAAAGTAGGGAGAGGATAGTGTAAGCTCATTGTTGGAAATATGGCCTGCGGGTCACATGAGGGGTGGTGGATGTTGAAGTCACCAACAACTAGTGTGGAGAAGGGGTGTGAGTTGAACGCATCTTCAGGAGCAATAGTGCGGGACCTAGAGGAAGTGCCATTAGTGTAATATAGGTTGTATAGCCTGAATCTTGCGTGGTTAGAGTGGAATAAGCCAGAGGGTGAGAAGATGTCAACTGCCATAAGGTCAGGGTGGTCGAAAGAACAGGAAAGTTGGGAGTAGCTCTGAATAACCTCTGTAAAACAATAACATCAACCTTGGAATGGATGCCAGTAGTGGGGGGTTGGTATAAAGCCTTGAAGCCAGCGAAGTTGGGTGGTTGGTTTCTGTAAACTGGTGGGTCTTGGAGGAGGAACAGTTGTGGGGAGGAGGTGAGAGTACTAAAATTGTTATAAAGGGAAAGATAAACATTTCACCTTCCAGGCAGTTGTGTTGTATGATGGAAAGTTGAATAAGAGGGTTAGGAGGGGGGGGGCAGATTGAAAACAGCATGAGTGCTAGCGGTGTGTGCACTCATTGATCGGAGCAAGTGGGGGGAGGAGGGAAGAAGGAATCAGTCCACGGAGGGAGTGGGTTGACTGCCCTGGGGCATGGGGCTTGGAAAGGTCCAGCTGGGGGCGGAGCATATGGGGTGGTGAGGGCCATCGCAGGCGCTGAGGGAGGGGTGGAAGGCGCATCAGGGGCTGCAGCCAAGGGGGCTGTATCCTCCGTTACGTCCATAGTGTCCTGAAGTGGGACTGCGGAGTGCAGGCGCGATGAAGAGTGGATGGGATGGGAGGGGCAGGTGCGTTATGTTGCAGTGTGTAATTCACCACAGAGAGAGTAACGGAAGGGACCAGCTGGGCAGCAGCCAGCCACTGCTTTGAGGTGCCACATTGGGGGCATGTAGGATTGGGGCAGCGATGAGCAGACCTAAGATGAGCTTTAGCACAAAGGGGGCACGGGGAGTAGGTTGCTTTAGAAGCAGAAGCAGGGTGTCCATAATTCCAGCATTTACGAAACTGGATGAAACAATTAGTGTAGTGGGGTCTCTCAACCTTCCCTGGGCGAGAGAAGAGGCTGATAGAAGATCCAAATCTTACAGCGTCAACTGGGCGAACTGTAACAATGACGGAGGTGGAGTTCATAGTGCCCTTTGGTCAGGGTCAGGCTTTAGGAAGCGAGCGGAAAAAATAGTGATGTCAACAGCAGTCACAATAGATTAGGAGAGGCCAGAGCAAAGGGCTTCTTGAACAGGAGGAAGGTAGGCAGTAGGGAGGCCATGAATGGCTAGCGGAATCTTATTGGGGGCAGTGCAAAAGTGGCGGAAGGGGTTTTCCCCAATCGGGAAAGCTTGATTGAGCTTAAGGGCCATGGCTTCATAGTAGGGGGAGTAAGCAGTTGCTTCTGGAGAGAGGTTAGAGCCTAGAAGGATGAGATATCCCCTACTATTCACTAGGGGTGTAAAAGCGAGGGGGTGTGGGCAGTTGGCTTGGCTACGGACAGAGGCGATAAGGTCAGGAGCGGCAGCAGCTATGGTTATTGCATCTGTGTGGGGAAGGGGTATGATCCTACGCGAGAAGAACCGACGCCCAGCAGCAGGCGACGGGGTAGGCCTCTTCATAGTGCGGCTACCAGTGTTGGAAGCAGTGACTTATGGAGCAATAATGGGTTTCTTCTCCTTGTTCTTACATTTCCCACTGGCTGGTTGACCAGCAGCAACAGTGCATAGAAGGTATGGGTGCGTGCTTTGAAGTACTCAGGGTCCTGATCTCCAGGGAGGAAAGATGAGGGATCTGGGTATTTCCACTCATTGTAGGTTTGAGCCTCCCAGGAGCAAGGATGCTTAACAGCATATATACCAGGATCACGATACCACGCCTTGGATTTAGAGTCGTAGCGCGGCATGTCCTGGTCAAGCTG